>CAHIKZ030005628.1:1137500-1200000 GCA_903632075.3 Acanthosepion pharaonis | reverse complement strand
TCAACAGCTAAAGCTGTTCAATTTTTTCAGTGTTTTTTTTTTATACCAGGCGTAGCGCAAAAAAAATCTTTCAACTAATTTGAGAATCTTCATATAATTTGCAATTTAGAACATTACTTTAACATTTACGTATTATTAAACAGAATATTTCCAGTTGACGTAAAACTTCTGTATTATCATTAAGTACTGTGACATTCAAATGAAGAATTCTTTTGAAGATAGAATATAATGTTGTTTTTGGACTGAAAACTTTCATATATTAAAGTTAATTATTTTCTGTATGTAGTCTATTTATAAGATAAGAAATCCTATATTTTACAAGCAATAAGTGAAATACAAATATATAAGAAACACACCTACATAAGTAGGATCCGAATCACTAAAACAAAAACCTTTGTACAAATAAATAAAAAAAAAAGATCCAAAATGAGATAAGTGGTTTCTAGGATTTGATTTGATTGGACAGTCAATCAGGGGCAATATTTCCAACTATATCCGGATGTTTGAACTTCAAATAAACTGGCCACTGTGTGCTATCTTGTATAAACTGAAAAAGCTTTCATTTGGAGACAATCACATGATCAGGATAATTATATATACACCAATTTCGGGAGCAATAAAAACATACACCACAAAGACCCAGTCATCAGCTGGACATGGATCGTCCATCGATGAAAAACATTTGAATTAGTAACACCTGACCAGAATTCTCTTGTTACCATGATGACACCTCAGTAAGCGACGACTACACACCATTCAAAGGAATATCTACACAACTCAAAGAAATATTCATAGCCGTGGAAAAAAGTAAGTCAGATCATCTGTGTGTCCATTCCTTTTTGGAACCACTGTAATTATATTTGACATATTAGCGCGCGCGCACACACACACACACACGTTCCTATTAATGTGCTTCACTCAAACACACATTCAGTCAGCAGCCACACATACACGCCGTTAAAATGTGCTTCAGACACACTCATATATATATATATACAGTGCTGTTCGATAAAAGTGACTCACCTGATATTTTTTACTAAAAATATTTTTTGTCTATTGTTTTTGGGGTTAAAATAATTTTTAATCTTAATAATATAAAGATCCCTTCCCGACCACCTAGGAAAAAAGTTTATTCACCCTAAGGTATTCTATTGATAATTATAAATTTGGATATAAATGAGATTCAGGAAAAAACTGTGCAAAAAAGTGACTCAAATATTGCATTCTAATGATTAAACTGGTAAATTTAAAGAGCTTTTGACAAAATATTGAAAAATATTTTACAATACACTCAGAACAATATTCTAGAGAATTCTAGAACAGCTTAAATTAAATCCAGAATATTCCAGAAAGCCTCATACAGTATAAAAACAGCTTGAAATAGCCACTCAGAGCCACTTAAGGCATCTATTATAGCCCTCTTAAAAGCAGGCAAGTCTACGAAAGAAATTGCAGAAATTGCTATAACTTCGCAATCAAGTGTCTCGAGTGCTTAGGGCACATAATGATGCCACTCCTGCTCCAAGGAAGGAAACAAGGAAACGAAAGAAAAAGATTGAAGATAAAACTGGCAGGATAATGAAGAGAGAAGTTGCGAAGAATAGGACTATATCTAACCAAGAAATTTCAGCCAGTCTAAGCGAAGAGCAAGGTGTTAGTCTTGCCTCTTCAACAGTCCGTCAGTGGCTGTGAGAACAAGGCTAAAAATCTTGTACACGAAGGTTTAAGCCGCTAATAAGCAAAACCAACAAAGCCAAGAGACTTGAATGGACTCACTATTACAAAAAATTCACCGTAGAAGACTGGAAGAATGTTCTCTTCTCCGAGGAAACGAAAGTTGAACTAAATTTAATGGATAAGCGATCTAAAATTCGAAGAAGAAGCTTTGAAAGCTCTTTGAATTTAGCAGTAAGTACTGTCAAACATCCGTTCAGTATAATGTTCTGGGGATGCTTTTCTTTTCATGGAACCGTTTTTTTAAAACCTATTGAAAAGACCCTCAGGAGCGAACAGTACAAGAGAATTTTAGAGTCTTGTCTGCTCCCTTCTGCTGAAAGACTGCAAATCGACCGCAGCAAGCTCATTTTTATGCAGGATAATGCTCCCTGTCACAAATCAAAATTGATGAAAGAATACTTTGATGAGAAACAGGTGAGTGTTATGACATGGCCACCCCAATCTCCTGACTTCAAACCCATAGAAAACTTATGGAACCTTATAAAGTACAGACTCTCGAGAAAAAAGTTGAGTAACAAAGAGGATTTGATTGTGAATTTCATATCCGAATGGAATTCAATGCTTGGAGATGAGAATTACCAGAACCTAATCAAGTCAATACCAAAACGGGTTGAAAACGTTATTCAAAATAAAGGAGGACCAATAGATTATTAAATATTTCGAAATATATTACATATTATAAATAAATTATACCTCCATTATTCTTTATTTAAAGCTTTTCGGTTATGTTTCTATTGATTACTAATTGCAGGAAATAAGTGAGTCACTTTTTTTGAACAGAGTTTGCAAAAAAATTATAATTATCAATAGAATACCTTACGGTGAGTAAACTTTTTTACTAGGTGGTCGCGAATAGGTCTTCATATTAGTAAGATTAAAAATTAGTTTGACCCCAAAAACAATACAACTGTTTATATATATATATATATATATATATATATATATATATATATATATATATGCCAGAACAAATAAAATAATCACTTATACGAGAATGCACTGATTGTGTAGGGGATATGTGATGTGTGTTTAATTTGACTGCGTGTAAAAGATACATATATCCTCCATAAATTTATATTATTCTTCAACAAAATGAACAAGAAAGCATAAAACAAAATTGAGAAAAGACAAAGCAATAATTTGGTTAACAAACAATTTTCATTTTTATTGTAAAAGGGTTTACAAACGCGTAGAATTTTGATTGAAACCTTTTGTTTTGTTTGTTTGTTTAATTAACATTAAACTAAAAATATGTGCACATTTGACTGATGCTTGAGTTTAACTAAGGAGTTAAGTTTTGTAGAGTTTGTGATTAAAGTTTCAAAAAGTGGAATATAGCAGTAACCTTTTGATTAGAAATTAAACTTTTTGTTTAAAATAACAAATTTACATTGGATGTGTAAAATTTAGTTTGAGTAGAGTTATCTTCCTTTGATTTCTGTTGAAATAGAACATTCTTAAAAGTTTGGAAGATGTTGTAATGGTAATTCACTTATGGAAATAAGTCTAAGCTGTTGTGTGAAGGAGTTGATGAGTGAATTCTCTGATAGCTGAGATTGTGCTAAATAAAATTTGCTTTTAACTTAAATCAGAATGGGGTGACGTGGATTTGTCCGACTAGTTGGTTGCTGTCGCTGTTCTCATTGGCGAGATGCGATCATGTATCAATTTATTTAGTTCCTGATCATGTGATAGGCTCCAAATTGCTTGGCATAATTTGTGTTTTCACCCAGGCCAAAAAAACTAACTTGGTTCAGGTCAAACGTAGTTGAGAACAGGTGAATTCTATTTTTTTTTTTTAATATTTGTTAACCAATCTGAAAGCGTCTTTTCCAAAAACTCAGTCTGGAACCTGATATGTTTAGCTGTGCTGATCGAGAACTAATTTTAATATTTATTGTCCAGGACGTTGTTCAATGACAGAATTAAGGAAACTTAGGTGTGATCCACTTTTTGCACAAAAATTGAACAAGTTATTTTTAGCTATTTGTAATGTTGTAAAATTAGAATTCTACAATTGTAATGAAATTAAAAAAAATCCTGATTTCAGATACAATAAATAAAAATATTATGACCAGATTCCTGGCTTTGTTTACAAAAAGCAACATTTTATGTTTACTTCTGTTCATTGTATTAATAGTTTAATCATTAAACATCTTTAGTGAGTAATAATAGTCATGTTATTTAAAATATGTGGATTTATCTCGTTTTTAGGTGTGATTTGATTCCACGCGTCATGAAGCAGCCATCAACAGATAACAACGCACAGTCCAGGGAGATTCAGGGAAGAGATTTGCTGCTCTTATAAGCAATCACTGTTAAAAGATAAAAAAAAATTACAAAGAAATCATAATAAAACTCCCAGTCAAAGAATGAGCGAAATATTAAAATAAATATCGTATTTTCCGGCTTACAAGACGCACCCTAATATTGGAAAGAAATTTCTAAGAAAAAAAAGTCATTCTCATGCAACAACACATTCACCAAGTGTCCCTCATATACTAGCGCCACATATTGTTTACCTTAATCACTCATCCCATTTTGTTTGTATTTCAATGGCGTAGTAAAGCAAGAGCAGAAAGGCAAAGATGCTCGTAAAAATAGAGCATGTTTAAGATTATGGCTCGGCCCCAGGAAGGTTTATAGTCTTGAAAATACTTGTAACAACTAAATTACATGATATAAAAAACTGATATATTTTATCATCTGTTACCAAATTTACATATTTAGTCATTATTATTCTAATTCACAGCTTTTTAACACTTTAGCCACAAGAGTATAACACCTAATAAATATTGAGTATAAATAACAGATTTCAAGTCTTGTTTGCCAGCTGGCGTTGCTCATTTCTGTTCTTCCTTCTTTTAAATAAAAAAAATAATCCAAACTCCAAATAATAAACTCTTCCATGTCTCATAAAAGTTGTTTCCCTTGGTGGAATAAACTATGGATTGATATTTGGGGCATACAAATTTTATATAGATTGGTATCACACACACACAACGCATTTTAAATAATTTAAATTTTTCTTTTAAGTAAAATTTTGGTTTTATTTTCGTAAAAAATAATTTAAATTAGTTTTTAGATATTTTTAACATTGGTCACTCGTCAAATTAGAGACGAAAAAAAAGAAAAGAATGAAATTTTAAAATCTCTTAAAAATCCAATATTTGTCCTGGAGAACACTTCCAAATAATTAATCCTTAAATTTAGTAATTTATCAGAATTTTGTAAAAATAATACTTTTTCCTTTAAACATAATGAAAATAATGGTTATTTACACATGGTAGGCTGTGAACAGTTGTCAAAGTTAAAAACATTACTCTTCTACTGTCAACCCCACATAAAGTGGTATTTACCAACCTCCCCAAAAAAAATTAGGATGTGGCAAAGGCCAAATTTTTTATTGGGCAAATCTGAAACTGTCTGTTGGAAAAAATTGCCCATAGACCCCGTTCTACACAAACCTTAATAGTTCGCTGTCCAGACAAGATTCTGATAAGAGGTTTTGATAACCTTGTCTGGGTTCTCTGTACTTTAATCTAATGCAGATTTTTATATATAAACAAAATATTTAAAGAAATTTTGCTGCCTAATTGGTTTGCATAAATAAAGGTAGTTGGAATTTTCTTCTCTTTTTTTTTTATCAGAAAATGATTGATTTATATTTTAAAATAAACATCTTTTTTTTGTTAGTTCTTAATCATAAAACCAATTTGTTTTGTCAGAGTATGTTTTTTTACAATATTAGATACTGTTAATTAAAAGGACAGACATTGAAACTTGAATATAGAAAATTGATATCAGAATTTCAATTTCTAATTTATTTTGTCAGGGTCAAGGTAAGAAACAGAATCTGTTTGAATTTTTTTTTTTTGTCAAAGTTTTTAAAATTTAAATCAAGTTTATTTGAAAATGGTTTAAACTTTTTTTTGATCCTAATCTGATTAAATGGATTATGATTTGTAGTAAAAAACATTTGAAATAAATGTTGGTTATCTCAAAAGGTTTTTTAAATTATTCAAGCCCAGCTCTCAACATAAATTTTTTTAGTTTTTGTTCTTTTCTATTTCATAAAATTGAAAAATATTTTTTTGTTTTTTTTAGTTTGTTTTTGTATTAAAAAGACAGACACATTTTGTGTTTGTAATATAAGTTCAATTTTTCAAAAAATAAGTTTTGGTTTGACTTTTCTAATGATTCTGAGATTCTAAAAGTTAAATATATAAATATATATATAGGCAAGATTTTCTCATTTTCTCATTTCATTTCAAGTTTAGGGATTAACAACGATTGTTTGTTGGTGCATGTAAAAAATCTGTATTAAATTAAATTATCCATCATTTAAAAAAAAATATTCAGATATTTAGCTTTTTAAGTTCCAATAAAATAATTTTTTTTTTAATATTTATAGGAATATTTAAAATGAAAAATAAAATTTAAATCTAGTTCATATTTATGGCATTAAAAATATAGAAACAAAAAAATTTTCATCATTAAAACATAAAATATTTAAAGTTTGAATGAATAAATTTTTTCTTTCATTTTTGTCAGGGTCAATTGATTTTATTAAAATTTTTAATTATAAGCACCAAACTCAAAGAAATTTTTTTAAAAAATTGTAAAAATTAATAATTTTTCAGGAGAAAATTGGAAGAAGTGGTTTTTTTTTTTTTTTTTTTTAATTTTTATTAAAAAATTTAAAATATTTTATTTTATAAATTAATATAATTTATCAATTTTTGAAAAATATAATGGTTTGAATTTTTTAAAAATTCTGAAAATATTTTACATATATAATATATATATATATGTATGAAAATCATCTATTAAAAATAAAATTGACAAAATTATTGACGGACAAAAATTATAATTAAAAAACCTAAAAAACATTGTATATTTCTTCTACTTTTAATAAATTTTATCTACGTTTCGGTCTAATTAAACCATTCTAATTTAAAATAAAAAAAAAAAACACATATTCAATTTGTTGAAAAAAAAAAGTTTTAATATATCCTTTGAAAAATGAAAATCCAAACCAGATAAACAAAAAACTTTTAACAATCTATCAGCGAAGATGTTTAAATGTGTTTGTCCCCCTTCGTAATGTCAATCGTGGGCGAATGTTTTAGAAAATCATCTAACCGATTTTTTGAAGAAACTTGGCATATACATTTTGTTGAAAATATCCGATGTTGATATTATATTTAGCATTAAAAACAGTTTTATAATATTTTTAGAAAAAATTGTTTAATCGATTCAAAAATGTTTGACCAAAAAATCCATATAAAAAAATTCAACTTTTCTATCCAATTTCGTTCATATATATATATATATATATATATATATCATGAAAACCTCAACGATAAAATTCATTTCCGTTAACCCTTTCACCATATTAAAAGCATTCTTCTTTTTAATAAATTAGCTATAAATAAGTTTTTTTAGAAAACCAAAAATTCTTTTTTTCTCCTTAAAAACTTTGCAAACAAAAAAGTTACAAACTTTGATTTAAAACTCCTTTTCTTTCAGTAATCTAATTATCAACCTCGAACTTCACCCAATTCCAAGGGTCCGGACCAAACTTGATATACATTGCGTGTAACACGCTAAGCATAATAAAAAATTGATTGTTTTAAAAATCATACAGAATATTCACCCCAAAACTTGAAATAATTGAGTTCAAACTTTGTACTGTTTCCATAGTTGTAAATAATTCATTTTTATTTCCACCATTTGTAAATAACGAAAAAAATCGGTTTCATTTTATTTGGTTTGCTTTCTTTGCCTTCTTCTTTTTTTCAATCAATTTTCATCAAACTTAACATTGTCTTTTAACTCATTTCCTCTTTTACATCCCTGATAGTACACAATGACAAATTGAATTTCAAAAACTCCATAATAATTGTGATCTAAAGTGGGTCTTTATAAAGCCTGTTTTATCCTTCATGTCCTTGACTAAGTTTTAAAATAAATACAGACTATTTCTCATATCAGTAAAAATTAGCATTAATTGAAAAAGTTTTTTTCTTGGAAAGTATTTAAAATAATTGAAGATAGACTGTTACATCTAAACATTTGATGCTGTTTTTTGCTCCATTCTAATTGAATGCTTTTTGATTCCGTGCTGGGTATGGCTGTTATTTCTATAGTTTGAATTTCATATATTAAAAAGTCACTGTTAAAATTTGATAGACAAAACAGCTCTTTGAAAATTGTTTTTTTTCTTAAAGAAAAAAAAATAATGGAAATAATGTCTATCACATTTAGTATGTCTAATTGTAACCAGGATGATAGTTTCAAATAAGTATTTGACAACTGCAATTGAAAATTACTTTCATGTATTTTATGTCATGGTTTTTAAAATATTTTATCAACCATCAAAAAATATCATCAACTTTCTATGCATATTCTATTTTTATCATTCATCAACAATTAAAAAGTAACCAAAAATTATTTGTTTTAATTGGAAAAAAAATAATTGTTAAATATTTTTAAATTCCAATTTTGTCTAATTTCACAATGAAGAAAAATATCCTTTTTAAGTGATATAAAACATTCATTTTATTAAAAAACATCAATAATATTGTTTCTTTATTTCCTATGAAATCATGGACACTATGAATGCTGAGAAATTGTAAATAAAGCAAGATATGATCATTTGATATTTATTATTAGTAAAAAATTTTTATCCTATAAATTAATAACTGAACATTTTAATTTCAATAATCATGTTAGTTTACACTAATCATATTGTGCTTTGTAACACAAAACATCTGAAGTGCATAAATGCATTACAACTATTGTTGAGAGAGTGAACAGTTGAATCTGTTTGCCACATGACATTTACAGATATTAGATTATTTTAATGTAGAAAGATCCAGAAAAATAACTTGTCTCCCATAAGGAAACGAGAACCTATTAAAAACAACTATTTTAATGCTGGAAAACATTGTTTAACTTAGTTTATATTACAAGCAGATTGTAATAAGAGTTAAAAACAAAAAAAAAATGCATTCAGTTACCAGTTAGGAGTTATTAAGTTTATTTTATTTCATTATGTAACGAAAAAAATGTCAAGATGAGTAGACAAGTTCAAAGAGATTACCCGGATCTTAATGATTTCTCAACTCAGAAATACAACTATTTTATTTTGCCTTCAAGCAAAACAAAATTAATTTTAATTAAAAATTGAAATGAAATATAAAAATTAATCTTTCAGTTTATCTTTCTGAGAGCATACTAATATAGTTTCTCTTTTTGTTGTCATATTTCACAAAAAAAAAAAAAAAACTTTCTCCAAAGATTTAGCAAAACAAATATTAGACAACAAAACAAATATTTACGCAAAATTTTATCTAACAATTACAGAGTTGAAATTATTTTTCATTTATTTTTATCAGCTAGATATTTTTTAATCGATATATTCAACTTTCTTTAGCTTTAAAACAATAAAATACGGTTAAAAAATGTTTCACAAACGAAGCCATTTTGTCAACATTAATAAATAAATAAATCATTTTTGTCGAATTTTTATGTGTTAATGTATTTTTATTTAAACATTCCATCTAAGTGATTATGATAAAACATTGTGAACAATATATCTGTTGAAAAGAAAATAAACTAAGTATATGTTGCGATTGGGGAAGGGTGAAAGACATAAACCTCGCCACGGGCGCTACTAGGAGCTATGGACGCCACTGCCTCCAAGTAAAACACAAACCACTCATTATGAACATTCTTTCATAATCAATCAATATATCTAATTAATAATTACTTGAATGAAGGTAAAAACAGGTGATAGATTACTTCATTTTCCTGTTTTTTTTGTTTTTTCTTTTTAAATATTTCAGTTTGCATAGTGCTTGGATATTTTCCAAATAATTCAAAATTAACATAGAGGGATAAAGGCCATCATGGAAATATATATATATAACCAAATTAATAGAACGGTGGACGAACCAAGAAAAAATTTTTTTCTCCCAAATATAAATATGGATTATAACTTAAAATATCCAGCCAATTTTTATTGGTTATAAATAGAAATTTTTTTAAAATTTTACTATCAAATTAATAAAGACAACAACAAGAGAAATAACTCAAAACAAAAGACCTTTAATTTTTATTTACCCATATAATAATATTTTTTTTTTTTACATGGAAACAGTACTAATTACGAAGTCTCAAACATTTCGTGTCAGATTCTTTAAAAATATAAAGAATCTATTTCAACCCTTGAATTTGTCCCGTTTTTGATTAGATTATGAAAAGAGAGTTTATATAACAAAAAAAAGATTAATGTTAAGAAAGGGCTTACTTATACTGAACTGCCCCTGTGCAGTTGTTCCGATGCATTTTACAAATTCTACTAAAATGTCTGAAATTTTTTTAATCGAAATAGCAAACATTTAAAAGTTGGTTTTTTAAACTTGAATTTGTCCCCGTTTTGCTTAGATTATGAAAAGTTGAACCCAAACATTAAACAACTTTACTGGCTGGGTTGTTCTGATGCATTAACAAAAATGAAAACTTTCAAATTAGAAAACTATGATATGATCAACTGTTTTGAACCCAAAACAACTTTGAGAAAAAAGGAATTTCCAAATTGGAAATCTTAGCCTCAAAATTAGCCTTTTTTTTTTTTTTTTGATAACTGGAAAGGGACCGACTTTCTCACACCCGCAGTACAGAAGATAATTTGGTGAATTTTAGGCATCTGACCAAATTTGGCTTCAACCCAAGAATTGTCTTTATCTGAACAAGAGTTTAATGAACTATATATGCTTACTTTCTATATGAAGTGAAATATTTGGGCGCAAAATGAAAGACATCATACATTGGCGGGAGATTTTTACTGAGGGAAAAAACTTTGAGTATTACATTTTTGAAAAGACTTCATATATTAACTGTATGTTCATTGTGGGGTTCGGGGACCATAGTTACAGCTATGGTTGTATGCAATGATTAAATTTTAATAAAAAAGTATATTAACTCTTGAAGTAAGTTTCAAATCGTTGCAGTTTTATTAGTTAACATGTTTGAGATCAAAAAGATAAATTCCAATTGTAAATTTTTTGTTGTACATCGTAAGTTCTTTTTCGGATTTTATCGACATGACAATTGTGAGGCGTATTACCACCGATAAGAAAATTCACTTCTATTCGGTTTTAAACTATGTATTAACAAAAACTTGTTTTCCATATATACCTATAACCACAAGTAAATGGTTTAAACTCAAATTCATACTGATAAATTAACACAGTTTGAAAACTTAATTCGTGCACAATATATATTTTTTCAAACATAATAAAATACCGAATGGTTTAAATATTCATAATCATTTAAAATACGTTGTATAATATTGTTAAGTGCTGAAACTAAAATAATAATGTATTCACCGCCCCTGCAGAAATCTAAGACAGAAACACTGTATCTTACCTTGAATTGTCTAGATATGTCTTTCTCAGTATAAAAAAATACCTGTTTCCAATTCAATTTCGGCTTGTGTAATCGTGAAGTTTTCACTCACCATTTACCAAATGAAAACAAAAAAAGATTCTTGTCAGTTCACTGTAATATTCACCTGAAGCTAATACTTCGAACAGCTAACCAATGTAGCAAAGAATTTAACATGAATTGTCCACATTGAGAAAATGAATTAAAGTGTGAAGTCGTTCAACAATATTGAAAGCTTTGGACTGGTCTAAATTTATTGGCATGCCTCATGCAGAATATACTCAACTTAAATTGCGTCCCGAGTTGAGTTAAAGGAAAAAGCCGTCCCCGGTTTTTCTTGTGAGTTTGAGCACGTCGATTAGGGGGCGGAGAGTTGCCAGCGTTGGATTTGCTAAATCCAACGCCGGCAAGATCTCCACCTCCAACAGACGCACAGAAATAATTGATTTCCCGTACTACAACTAGACATTGGCATGGGATTCTTGCCGGAATTGAACATCTAACAGCAAATCCATTTCTTCTCAAATATAACGGCCAAAATTGACTTATAAACCTAATTTCTTTGACATGGTCTGGTGCAAGAAAAATATCCGTGAATCTGACACGAACCTACAATCATAGACTTCGTGGGCGGAGATCTTCCCACAGAACCATCATTACCGTCTTATAAATTCTTGACTAATCATTTAATTTGAAGTGTTAACAACTGTTTGGAATTGAAACCACAAACCATGTGCTTGATTAACTACGCCGAGGAACTTATCAATCCTCATTTCAGGAAATGGTGGAAGCACTTTCAACTCGGACATTTTATAAAATTTTTTTATTGAAATTTTATTTAAATATGTACATCTGTCCTACATCATTTCTGGTCATCAAAAATCTAATTTATAAATTGAAAAAAAATATTTTAATATATAATAGTTTGTGTAGATTAAATCTGTTACAGTTAAATCTGAAAGATGTGTAGTTTTTAGATTTTAAAAAATACGTATATTTTGGAACTATTATCAAAATTTTTTTTATTAAATATCGATTGTTCATAAATTGAATATTAAATCTATGAAAATTCAAGAGCATTTAATTATTCTTTATGAACACCCTTATAAAAAAGCCAATTAAAAACTCAAAAGAAAAAAATAATGTTATGAATTATTTTCAATTTAACTTGGACGTGTCAAAAAAAAATCCTTCTAATTTTGCAGACACATTTTAAAAAAAACAAACAAATTTTTACCTATTTAAAATGCAAAAGTTTATTAAAAGAAATTCAAGAAAAAAAAATTGTTTGAGGTAAGATAAAACACTTTTGAGGCAAAAATCTTTTAAAAAATCCCGAATTAATGGTCGACATTTATTATTAATTCAATGGGTTGAAAAGGCATCTAAATGAAAAATGATTTCGGGCAGTAATTATAGAAGAAATTTCCCAGGTTGTTAATGTCTGATTCAATTTTCGCTGCATTGAAAGATAAAAGTCAAAAAACAAGAAAATATGAGAGATTGCCTTTCTTTTGATTTGACAAAAATCTTTCAATGAAGGAAAATATAAACATCTTTCATCGACAAAAATTTTCCACCCATGCAAATTTGCCCACAATCCAAATTTAAAAATTTCATAACAGAGATTTTTAAAAATTTAATAGTCCTTTGCGCTTTAATGATATAAATTAAATAAAAATATAAAAAGTAAAAATGGGAGTGGATATAACACTGATCCCCCAATTTAATACAGCACAAAATCTTTCAAAAAGAAATATTATCCAATTTTATTGTTCTCATTATAATATTATTAAATCACTTTTTAAAGTCCTAAATTAAATTAAGTAAATGTAAATACAAACCAAAAAAAGAAGAGAAGTATAGAGTGATCACCCACTTTGCGGCCACCAAATTTTTGTAGGACATCCCTGTTATGTGACTTGATTCCTTTGCATCCTCTTCTCTCACCATAAATTTGAATGAAAAATATTTTGGAGAAGGATTAATGGAGAGATTGATTTGCATGTACATAATATTAAATTAAATAAAGTAAATGTAAATATAAAGCACCATAAGAAGAGAAATATTGAGTGATCACCCACTTTTCGCCCACCAAATATTTGTAGGAAATCCCAATTTTGACTTGATTCCTTTGCATCCTATGCTCTCTCCATAAATTTGAATGAAAAATATTTTTTGAGCAGGATTTACAGGAGGGATTTGCCTGTCCATAATGCTAAATTAAAAAAAAGTAAATGTAAATATAAAAACCAAAAAAGAAGAGAAATATAGAGTGATCACCCACTTTGCGCCCACCAAATATTTTGTAGGAAATCCCAATTTTTGTGACTTGATTCCTTTGCATCCTATGCTCTCTCCATAAATTTGAATGAAAATTATTTTTAGCAGGATTTACAGGAGGGATTTGCCTGTCCATAATGCTAAATTAAATAAAGTAAAATGTAAATATAAACCACCAGAAGAAGAGAAATATAGAGTGATCACCCACTTTGCGCCCACCAAATTTTTGTAGGAAATCCCAATTTTTGAGGACTTGATTCCTTTGCATCCTATGCTCTCTCCCATAAATTTGAATGAAAAATATTTTACAGCAGGATTTACAGGAGGGATTTGCCTGTCCATAATGCTAAATTAAATTAAAAAGAATAAATGTAAATATAAACCACCAGAAGAAGAGAAATATAGAGTGATCACCCACTTTGCGCCCACCAAATTTTGTAGGAAATCCCTGTTTTGTGAATTGATTCCTTTGCATCCTATGCTCTCCATAAATTTGAATGAAAATATATTTTTTGAGCAGGATTTACAGGAGGGATTTTGCCTGTCCATAATGCTAAATTAAATAAAAGTAAATGTAAATATAAACCACCAGAAGAAGAAAATATAGAGTGATCACCCACTTTTGCGCCCACCAAATATTTGTAAAAAATCCCAATTTTTGACTTGATTCCTTTGCATCCTATGCTCTCTCCATAATTTGAATGAAAAATATTTTTTTTTAGCAGGATTTACAGGAGGATTTGCCTGTCCATAATGCTAAATTAAATAAAAAAAAATGTAAATATAAACCACCAATAGAAGAGAAATATAGAGTGATCACCCACTTTGCGCCCACCAAATTTTTGTAAAAAATCCAAATTAATTTTTTGACTTGATTTTTTTTAATTGCTATGCTCTCTCCATAAATTTGAATGAAAAATATTTTTGAGCAGGATTTACAGGAGGGGATTTGCCTGTCCATAATGCTAAATTAAATAAAGTAAATGTAAATAAAACCACCAGAAGAAGAAAAATATAGAGTGATCACCCACTTTGCGCCCACCAAAATATTTGTAAGAAATCCCAATTTTATGACTTGATTCCTTTGCATCCTATGCTCCCTCCATAAATTTGAATGAAAATTATTTTTGAGCAGGATTTACAGGAGGGATTTGCCTGTCCATAATGCTAAATTAAATAAAATAGTAAATGTAAATATAAAACAAAAAGAAGAATAGAAATATAGAGTGATCACCCACTTTGCGCCCAATGAAAATTTTTTTAAAAATCCCAATTTTGTGACTTGATTCCTTTGCATCCTATGCTCTCTCCATAAATTTGAATGAAAAATGATATTTTGAGCAGGATTTACAGGAGGGAAAATTATTGCCTGTCCATAATGCTAAATTAAATAAAGTAAATGTAAATATAAACAACCAAAAGAAGAGAAATATAGAGTGATCACCCACTTTGCGCCCACAAATATTTGTAGGAAATCCCGGTTTTATATGACTCGAATCCTTTTGCATCCTACATCCCTCCATGATTTGAATGAAAAAAATTTTTTAAGCAGGATTTACAGGAGGATTTGCCTGTCCATAATGCTAAATTAAATAAAGTATGTAAATATAAACAAATAGAAGAAGAAAATGAATTTGCGCCCAGAATGATCACCCACTTTGCGCCCACTAAAATTTTTCAATGAAAATCCCAGTTTTAGTGACTTGATTCCTTGCTCCATAAATATGCTCTATAAATACAAATTGAAAATGAAAATATTTTTTGAGCCAGGATTTACAAAGAGGGATTTGCCTGTGATAATTTGCATGCTAAATTAAATGAAAATGAAAATGTAAATATAAACCACCAGAAGAAAGAGAAATGTAAATATAAAGAGTGATCACCCAAATTGCCACCCACTTTGCAAATTTTGTCAAAGAAAATCAATTATATGACTTGATTCCTTTGCATCCTATGCTCTCTCCATCCCTCCATTTGAATGAAAAATATTTTTAAGCAGGATTTAGAGGAGGAATTTGCCTGTCCATTATGCTAAATTAAAAATGGTAAATATAAATATAAACCACCAGAAGAAGAGAAATATAGAGTGATCACCCACTTTGCGCCCACCAAATATTTGTAGGAAATCCCCAATTTATGATTTGATTCCTTTGCATCCTATGCTCTCTCCATAAATGTATTTGAATGAAAATATTTTTTAAGCAGGTTTTGCAGGAGGGATTTCCCTGTCCATAATGCTAAATTAAAAAAGGTAAATGGAAATATAAACAACCAATAAGAAAATAGAAAAATATAGAGTGATCACCCAATTTGCGCCTACAAAATTTTTGTAAAGAAATCCAATTTATGACTTGATTCCTTTGCATCCTATGCTCTCCATATTGATTTGAATGAAAATATTTTTTTTTGCAGGATTTACAGGAGGGATTTGCCTGTCCATAATGCTTAAATTAAATAAAGTAAAAAAATATAAACCACCAAAAGAAGAAGAGAAATATAGAGTGATCACCCACTTTGCGCCCACCAAATATTTTTTGTAGGAAATCCCAAATTTTGTGACTTGATTCCTTTGCATCCTATGCTCTCTCCATATAATTTGAATGAATGATATTTTTGAGCAGGATTTACAGGAGGATATTTGCCTGTCCATAATGCTAAATTAAATAAAAAATAAATGTAAATATAAACCACCAAAAGAAGAAAATAAATATAGTGATCACCCAAATGCGCCCACCAAATATTTGTAAAAAATCCCAATTATATGACTTGATTCCTTTTGCATCCTATGCTCTCTCCATACATTTGAATGAAAAATATTTTTGAGCAGGATTTAGAGGAGGAACTTGCCTGTCCATAATGCTAAATTAAATAAAGTAAATGTAAATATAAACAAAATAGAAGAAGAAAATATAGAGTGATCACCCACTTTGCGCCCACAAAATTTTGTAAAAAATCCCAATTTTATGACTTGAATTCCTTTGCATCCTATGCTCTCTCCATAAATTTGAATGAAAATATTTTTAAGCAGGATTTAGAGGAGGAACTTGCCTGTCCATAATGCTAAATTAAAAAAAAAAAATAAAATATAAACCACCAAAGAAGAAGAAAATATAGATTGATCACCCACTTTGCGCCCACAAATATTTTGTAGGAAAATCCCAATTTTTGTGACTTGATTCCTTTGCATCCTATGCTCTCTCCATACATTTGAATGAAAATTATTTTTTGAGCAGGATTTAGAGGAGGATTTGCCTGTCCATAATGCTAAATTAAATAAAGTAAATGTAAATATAAAACAACAAATAAGAAGAGAAATATAGAGTGATCACCCACTTTGCGCCCACAAAATTTTTTCAAAGAAATCCAATTATATGACTTGATTCCTTTGCATCCTATGCTCTCTCCATAAATTTGAATGAAAATTATTTTTTGAGCAGGATTTACAGGAGGAATTTGCCTGTCCATAATGCTAAATTAAAAAAAAAGAAAATGTAAATGTAAATATAAACCACCAGAAGAAGAGAAATATAGAGTGATCACCCACTTTGCGCCCACAAATATTTTTTAAAGAATCCCAATTATATGGGTTGATTCCTTTGCATCCTATGCTCTCTCCATACATTTGAATGAAAATTATTTTTAGCAGGATTTAGAGGGATTTTGCCTGTCCATAATGCTAAAATTAAATAAGGTAAATGTAAATATAAAAAAAAAATAGAAGAAAATATACATTGATCACCCACTTTGCGCCCACAAAATTTTTTGTAGGAAATCCCAATTATATGAGTCGATTACTTTGCATGCTATGCCCACCTCCATGATTTGAATGAAAAATATTTTTTTTTAAGCAGGATTTAGGAGGAGGGATTTGCCTGTTCATAATGCTAAATTAAAGAAGTGAGATGTAAATATAAAGGGCAATGAGAAGAGGAATATACAGTGATCACCCACTTTGCGCCCACCAAAATTTTTCAAAGAAAAAAATTATATGACTTGATTCTTTTGCATCCTATGCTCTCCCCATCCATGAATTTGAATGAAAATATTTTTAAGCAGGATTTACAGGAGGGATTTGCCTGTCCATAATGCTAAATTAAATAAAGTAAATGTAAATATAAACCACCAATAGAAGAATAAAAATATAGAGTGATCACCCACTTTGCGCCACACAAATATTTTTAAAAAATCCCAATTTATGAGTCTTGATTCCTTTGCATCCTATGCTCCTCCCATACATTTGAATGAAAATTATTTTTTTGCAGGATTTACAGGAGGAATTTGCCTGTCCATAATGCTAAATTAAATAAAGTAAATGTAAATAAATAAAACCACAAATAGAAGAAGAAAAATATATTGCGCCCACAGTTGATCACCCACTTTGCGCCCAATTCATGAAAATTTTTTTTATGCAGAAATCCTGTTTTGTGATAATGCTGAATTCCTTTGCATCCAAATAGAAGTGAAATATGCTCTTCCATACAAATTTGAATGAAAATATTTTTTGAGCAGGATTTACAGGAGGAGGTTTTGCTGTCCATAATGCTAAATTAAAGAAAATAAATGTAAATATAAACAGCCAGAAGAAGAGAAATATAGAGTGATCACCCACTTTGCGCCCACACAAATATTTCAATTTGTTTTATAATTCCTCGAATTGATTTTTTGCATGCTATGCTCCCTCCATAATTTGAATGAAAATTTTTTTAAGCAGGGATTTAGAGGAGGAACTTGCCTGTCCATAATGCTAAATTAAATAAAGTAAATGTAAATATAAACCAAAAAGAAGAATAGAAATATAGAGTGATCACCCACTTTGCGCCCACAAAATTTTTCAAAGAAATCCCAATTTTATGACTTGATTCCTTTGCATCCTATGCTCTCTCCATACATTTGAATGAAAATATTTTTTTAAGCAGGATTTAGAGGAGGAACTTGCCTGTCCATAATGCTAAATTAAATAAAGTAAATGTAAATATAAAACACAAATAAAGAAAAAATAGAAATATAGAGTGATCACCCACTTTGCCCCACAAAATTTTTTGTAAAATCCCAATTTTTGAATTGATTCCTTTGCATCCTATGCTCTCTCCATAATTTGAATGAAAATTATTTTTTTGATGCAGCAGGATTTACAGGAGGGATTTGCCTGTCCATAATGCTAAATTAAATAAAGGTAAATGTAAATATAAAAGCCACAAAAGAAGAGAAATATAGAGTGATCACCCACTTTGCGCCCACCAAATTTTTGTAAAGAAATCCCAATTTTGTGACTTGATTCCTTGCATCCTATGCTCTCTCCATAAATTTGAATGAAAATGATATTTTTGAGCAGGATTTAGGGAGGGATTTGCCTGTCCATAATGCTAAATTAAATAAAGGTAAATGTAAATATAAACCACCAAAAGAAGAAAAATAAATAGAGTGATCACCCACTTTGCGCCCACCAAATATTTCAAAGAAAAATCCCAATTTTATGACTTGATTCCTTTGCATCCTATGCTCTCTCCATACATTTGAATGAATGATATTTTTTTTGAGCAGGATTTACAGGAGGAACTTGCCTGTCCATAATGCTAAATTAAATAAAGGTAAATGTAAATATAAACCACCAAAAGAAGAGAAATATAGAGTGATCACCCACTTTGCGCCCACAAATATTTGTAAGAAATCCCAATTTATGACTTGAATCCTTTTGCATCCTATGCTCTCTCCATACATTTGAATGAAAATATTTTTTAGCAGGATTTTAGAGGAGGAACTTGCCTGTCCATAATGCTAAATTAAATAAAGTAAATGTAAATATAAACCACCAATAGAAGAGAAATATAGAGTGATCACCCACTTTTGCGCCCACCAAATAAAATTTTATGGGTCGAAATCCCAAATTTTTGTGACTTGATTCCTTTGCATCCTATGCTCTCTCCATACAATTTGAATGAAAATATTTTTTTGCAGCAGGATTTTTAGAGGAGGAACTTGCCTGTCCATAATGCTAAATTAAATAAAGTAAATGTAAATATAAACAACCAATAGAAGAAAATATAGAGTGATCACCCACTTTGCGCCCACACAAATTTTTGTAAATGGAAATCCCAATTTTATGACTTGATTCTTTTTGCATCCTATGCCTCCCATATAATTTGAATGAAAATTATTTTTTTAAGCAGGTAATTAGAGGAGGAACTTTGCCTGTCCATAATGCTAAATTAAATAAAGTAAATGTAAATATAAACCACAAATAGAAAGAGAAATATAGATTGATCACCCACTTTGCGCCCACCAAATTTTTCAAAGAAAATCCCAATTTTATGACTTGATTCCTTTGCATCCTATGCTCTCTCCATACATTTGAATGAAAATATTTTTTAGCAGGATTTAGAGGAGGAATTTGCCTGTCCATAATGCTAAATTAAATAAAGTAAATGTAAATATAAACCACAAATAGAAGAAAAAATATAGATTGATCACCCACTTTGCGCCCACAAAATTTTTCAAAAAATCCAATTATATGAGTTGATTCCTTTGCATGCATGCTACATCCCTCCATGAATTTGAATGAAAATTATTTTTAAGCAGGTAATAGAGGAGGAACTTGCCTGTCCATAATGCTAAATTAAATAAAAGGTAAATGTAAATATAAAAAACCAAAAGAAGTGAAATATACATTGATCACCCTTTTGCCCACACAAATTTGTCAAAGAAATTTTTTTGAGTCGAATACTTTGCATGCTACATCCTCTCCATGAATTTGAATGAAAATTATTTTTTATGCAGGATTTAGAGGAATTGCCTGTCCATAATGCTAAATTAAATAAAAGTAAATGTAAATATAAAATACAAAAGAAGAAGAGAAATATAGAGTGATCACCCACTTTGCGCCCACAAAAATTTTTTTTGTAAAAAAATCCCAATTTTATGACTTGATTCCTTTGCATCCTATGCTCCCTCCATACATAATTTGAATGAAAAATATTTTTATTTAGGATTTACAGGAGGATTTGCCTGTTCATAATGCTAAATTAAATAAAGTAAATGTAAATATAAAGCACAAATAGAGAATAAAATACATTGATCACCCACTTTGCGCCCACAAAATTTTTGTAGGAAATCCCAATTTATGAGTTGATTCCTTTGCATCCTATGCTCTCTCCATAAATTTGAATGAAAATTATTTTTTGCAGGATTTACAGGAGGAAACTTGCCTGTTCATAATGCTAAATTAAATAAAGTAAAATGTAAATATAAACCAACCAAAAGAAGAGAAATATAGAGTTATTTTCACCCACTTTGCGCCCACAAAATTTTGTAAAAAAATCCCAATTTTATGACCCTTGATTTTGTCAAAGAATTTGCATCCTATCCCTCCATGAATTTGAATGAAAATTATTTTTTTTGAGCAGGTAATAGAGGAGGAACTTTGCCTGTCCATAATGCTAAATTAAATAAAGTAAATGTAAATATAAACACAAATAGAAGAAGAAAATATAGATTGATCACCCACTTTGCGCCCACAAATAATTTGTCAAAGAAATCCCAATTTATGACTCGAATCCTTTGCATCCTATGCCCTCCATACATTTGAAAATGATTTTTTTTGAGCAGGTAATTAGAGGAGGACTTGCCTGTCCATAATGCTAAATTAAATAAATAAAGTAAATGTAAATATAAACCACAAAAGAAGAGAAATATATGAGTGATCACCCACTTTGCGCCCACACAAATTATTTGTAAAAATCCCAATTATGTGAATTAAAGAAGTGAATTTTTTGCATCCTATCCTCTCCATACATTTGAATGAAAATTATTTTTTTCCATGAGCAGGATATTTAGGAGGAACTTTTGCCTGTCCATAATGCTAAATTAAATAAAGTAAATGTAAATATAAACCACCAAGAAGAAGAAGAAAAATATAGAGTGATCACCCACTTTGCGCCCACCAAATATTTTTTTATGCAGGTAGAAAATCCCCATAATTTTGTGACTTGAAATCCTTTGCATCCTATGCTCTCTCCATACATTTGAATGAAAATGATATTTTTTTCCATGCAGGATTTACAGGAGGTAATAGAGGAGGAACTGCCTGTCCATAATGCTAAATTAAATAAAAATGTAAATATAAAGCAAATATAAACAACCAAAAGAAGAAAAATATAGAGTGATCACCCACTTTGCGCCCACAAATTTTTGTAAAAATCCCCATTTTATGACTTGATTCCTTTGCATCCTATGCTCTCTCCATAAATTTGAATGAAAATGATATTTTTTTTTTAGCAGGTAATAGAGGGGGATTTGCCTGTCCATAATGCTAAATTAAATAAAAATGTAAATGTAAATATAAACAACAAAAAAGAAGAGAAATATAGATTGATCACCCACTTTGCGCCCACAAATTTTTTGTAAGAAATCCCAATTATTATGACTTGATTTCGAATGCATCCTATGCTTCTCTCCATACATTTGAATGAAAATATATTTTTGAGCAGGATTTATAGGAGGGATTTTGCCTGTCCATAATGCTAAATTAAATAAAGTAAATGTAAATAATAAAAGAACCAAAAGAAAATAGAAATATACATTGATCACCCACTTTGCGCCCACACAAATTTTGTAGGAAAATCCCAATTATATGACTCGAATCCTTTGCATGCTATGCATCCCTCCATGAATTTGAATGAAAATTATTTTAAGCAGGTAATAGAGGAGGAACTTGCCTGTCCATAATGCTAAATTAAATAAAGGTAAATGTAAATATAAACCACAAATAGAAGAGAAATATAGATTGATCACCCACTTTGCGCCCACAAAAATTTTTAAAAAATCCCAATTATATGACTTGATTCCTTTGCATCCTATGCCCTCCATGAATTTGAATGAAAATTATTTTTTTAGCAGGATTTAGAGGAGGGACTTGCCTGTCCATAATGCTAAATTAAATAAAGTAAATGTAAATATAAACCACAAAGAAGAGAAATATACATTGATCACCCACTTTGCGCCCACACAAATTTTTGTAAGAAATCCCAATTTATGACTCGATTCCTTTGCATCCTATGCCCTCCATGAATTTGAATGAAAATTATTTTTTTGCAGGTAATAGAGGAGGAACTTTGCCTGTCCATAATGCTAAATTAAATAAAGTAAATGTAAATATAAACAACAAAAGAAGAGAAATATACATTGATCACCCACTTTGCGCCCACACAATTTTGTCAAAAAATCCCAATTATATGAGATCGAATATTTTGCATGCTATGCATCCTCCATGAATTTGAATGAAAAATTATTTTTTTGCAGGTAATTTAGAGGAGGAACTTGCCTGTTCATAATGCTAAATTAAAGAAAGTAAATGTAAATATAAAATCCAAAATTCGAAGAAAAATATAGAGTGATCACCCACTTTGCGCCCACACAAATTTTGTAAATAAATCCCAATTATATGACTTGATTCCTTTTGCATGTCCATAATTTGAAATTCGAATGAAAATTATTTTTAGCAGGTTTAGAGGAGGAACTTGCCTGTCCATAATGCTAAATTAAATAAAGTAAAATGTAAATATAAACCACAAATAAAGAAATATACATTGATCACACTTTGCGCCCACACAATTTTTTTTGAAAATCCCAATTATATGAGTCGAATCTTTGCATGCTATGCTCTCTCCATGAATTTGAATGAAAATATTTTTTTAGCAGGTAATAGGGAGGAACTTGCCTGTCCATAATGCTAAATTAAAAGAAAGTAAATGTAAATAAAAACAAATAGAAGAAGAAATATTGATCACCCATCCCCACCAATTTGTCAAAAGAATCCCAATTTGGGTCGAATACTTTTGCATGCCACATCCCTCCATGAAATGAAAATTATTTTTAAGGTAAATTGCCTCCATAATGCTGAATTAAAGAAGAAGAAATGTAAATATAAAGCACAAATAGAAGAAGTGAAATGTACATTGATCACCCACTTTGCCCCCACAATTTGTCAAAAAATCCCCAATTATATAAATTTGAATGAATTTGAATGAAAATTTTTTTAGCAGGTAATAGAGGAGGAACTTGCCTGTCCATAATGCTAAATTAAATAAAGTAAATGTAAATATAAATAAAATAAATGTAAAAATGAAGAATAGAAATATAGATTGATCACCCACTTTGCGCCCACAAATATTTGTTAAAGAAAATGTAAATCCCAATTATATGAAATTGATTCCTTTGCATCCTATGCTCTCTCCATACATTTGAATGAATGAAAATTTTTTTTAGCAGGTAATAGAGGAGGATTTGCCTGTCCATAATGCTAAATTAAATAAAGTAAATGTAAATATAAAGCACAAAAGAAGAGAAATATAGATTGATCACCCACTTTGCGCCCACAAAATTTTTCAAAAGAAATCCCAATTATATGAGTTGAATCCTTTGCATCCTATGCTCCTCCATATTTGATTTGAATGAAAATATTTTTTTAAGCAGGTAATAGAGGAGGAACTTTGCCTGTCCATAATGCTAAATTAAATAAAGTAAATGTAAATATAAAGCACAAATAAGAATAGAAATATAGATTGATCACCCACTTTGCGCCCACAAAATTTTTCAAAGAAAATCCCAATTTTATGACTCGATTCCTTTGCATCCTATGCTCATCCCTCATGAATTTGAATGAAAATTATTTTTTGAGCAGGTTTTAGAGGAGGAACTTGCCTGTCCATAATGCTAAATTAAATAAAGGTAAATGTAAATATAAAGCACAAATAGAAGAATAAAATATAGATTGATCACCCACTTTGCGCCCACAAATTTTTCAAAGAATCCCATTATATGACTTGAATTCCTTTGCATCCTATGCTCCCTCCATGAATTTGAATGAAAATTATTTTTTGCAGGTAATAGAGGAGGAACTTGCCTGTCCATAATGCTAAATTAAATAAAAGGTAAATGTAAATATAAAAACAAAAATAAAGTGAAATGTACATTGATCACCCACTTTGCGCCCACACAAAATTTTGTAGAATCCCAATTATATGACTCGAATACTTTTGCATGCTACATCCCTCCATGAATTTGAATGAAAATTATTTTTTTTGCAGGTTTAGAGGAGGAACTTGCCTGTCCATAATGCTAAATTAAATAAAGTAAATGTAAATATAAAGCCCAAAAAGAAGAGAAATATACATTGATCTCCCAATTTGCACCCACAAAATTTCTCAAAGAAATCCGAATTATATGACTTGATTCCTTTGCATCCTATGCATCCCTCCATGAATTTGAATGAAAATTATTTTTTGCAGGTATTTACAGGAGGCCTGTCCATTGCCTGTTCATAATGCTAAATTAAATAAAAATATAAATGTAAATATAAATCACCCACCAGAATTTGAAAGAATCCCAATTAAATAATACTTTGATCACCCCTCCATTTGCGAAAATTATTTTTAAGCAAATTGCCTGTTTGCTGAATTAAAGAAGGTAAATGAAATCCACAAATTTGTGAAATGTACATTGATCACCCTTTGCATCCTATGCTTTGTCAAAGAATCCATATATTTGAATGAATGATATTTTTCGAATGAGGATTTTTTTAAGCAGGTAGGAGGAACTTGCCTGTCCATAATGCTAAATTAAAGAAAGTAAATGTAAATATAAAGCACAAATAAGAAGAGAAATATACATTGATCACCCACTTTGCGCCCACACAATTTTTCAAAGAATCCCAAATATGGGTCCCGAATACTTTTGCATGATCCCTCCATGAATTCGAATTTATTTTTATGCATAATAGAGGTGGATTGCCTGTCCATAATGCTGAATTAAAGAAGGTAAATTTATAAAGAATGAAAAATGTATTTTTTGCCCAGGAATTTGTCAAAGAATTTATAGGAGTCGAATACTTTGCCTGTCCATAATGCTAAAATTAAATTTTAAGGTAATAGGGAATGTAAATATAATAATGCTGAATTAAAGAAGGTAAATGAAATATAAAGAAAATAGAAGTGAAATGTACATTGATCACCCACTTTGCGCCCACAAAATTTGTCAAAGAAATCCCAATTATATGGGTCGAATTTTGTGACATCCCTCCATGAATTGATGAAAATTATTTTTGCATCCTAGAGGAGGGAACTTGCCTGTCCATAATGCTGAATTTAAATGAATGAAAATGAAATTTTTTTCACCCAGCAGGATTTACAGGAGGGAATACTTTGCCTGTCCATAATGCTAAATTAAAGGTAAAGAGGTAAATGTAAATAATTAAACCACCAAATAGAAAGAAAATATAAGAAATGTACATTGATCACCCACTTTGCGCCCACACAATTTTTGTAAGAATCCCAATTATATGGGTCGAATACTTTGATTCATCCCTTTTCGAATGCATCCTTTTTATGCAGGTCCCTGTCCATAATGCTCATTAAAGAATTTGAATGAAAATTTTTTTTGAGCAGGATTTTGCATGCTAGGGAGGGAACTTTGCCTGTCCATAATGCTAAATTAAAGAAAGGTAAATGTAAATATAAAGCACAAATAGAAGAAAATAGAAATATACATTGATCACCCACTTTGCGCCCACAAAATTTTTCAAAAATCCCAATTATATGACTCGAATTCCTTTGCATGCTATGCCTCCATGAATTTGAATGAAAATTATTTTTTGCAGGTAATAGAGGAGGAACTTGCCTGTCCATAATGCTAAATTAAAGAAAGTAAATGTAAATATAAAGCACAAATAGAAGAGAAATATATTGATGATCACCCACTTTGCGCCCACAAATTTTTCAAAAAATCCCAATTATATGAGTCGAATACTTTGCATGCTACATCCCTCCATGAATTTGAATGAAAATTATTTTTTGCAGGTAATAGAGGAGGATTTGCCTGTCCATAATGCTAAATTAAAGAAAGGTAAATGTAAATATAAAGCACAAATAGAAGAAAGAAATATACATTGATCACCCACTTTGCGCCCACAAAATTTTTTGTAAAAATCCCAATTATATGAAATCGAATCCTTTGCATCCTATGCTCTCCATGAATTTGAATGAAAATTATTTTAAGCAGGTAATAGAGGAGGAACTTGCCTGTCCATAATGCTAAATTAAAGAAAGTAAATGTAAATATAAACCACAAAAGAAGAAGAATATACATTGATCACCCACTTTGCGCCCACACAATTTTTGTAGAAAATCCCAATTATATGGGTCGAATCCTTTGCATGCTACATCCCTCCATGAATTCGAATGAAAATTATTTTTTGAGCAGGTATTTAGAGGAGGAACTTGCCTGTCCATAATGCTAAATTAAAGAAAAAAATGTAAATATAAACAAAATAAAGAAGAATGAAATATACATTGATCACCCACTTTGCGCCCACACAATTTGTTGTAATTTGAAATCCCAATTATATGAGTCGAATACTTTGCATGCTATGCATCCCTCCATGAATTTGAATGAAAATTATTTTTTGCAGGTTTAGAGGAGGAACTTGCCTGTCCATAATGCTAAATTAAAGAAGGTAAATGTAAATATAAAGCACAAATAGAAGAAGAAGAAAATATACATTGATCACCCACTTTGCGCCCACACAATTTTTCAAAAAATCCCAATTATATGGGTCGAATATTTTGCATGCTACATCCCATCCATGAATTTGAATGAAAAATATTTTTTAAGCAGGTAAATAGAGGAGGAACTTGCCTGTCCATAATGCTGAATTAAAATCAGTAAATGTAAATATAAAGCACAAACAGAAGAGAAATATACAGTGATCACCCACTTTGCGCCCACAAAATTTTTGAAAGAATCCCAATTATATGAGTCGAATCGTTTGCATGCTACATCATTCCATGAATTTGAATGAAAATTATTTTTTTTTAATTAGCAGGAGGAGGAACTTGCCTGTCCATAATGCTAAATTAAAAGAAGGTAAATGTAAATATAAAGCACAAATAGAAGTGAAATGTACATTGATCACCCACTTTGCGCCCACACAATTTGTTTTTCAAAGAATCCCAATTATATGGGTCGAATACTTTGCATGCTACATCCCTCCATGAATTTGAATGAAAATTATTTTTTTGCAGCAGGTAATAGAGGAGGAACTTGCCTGTCCATAATGCTGAATTAAAGAAGGTAAATAAAAATAAAAGCACAAATAGAAGTGAAATATACATTGATCACCCACTTTGCGCCCACACAATTTTTCAAAGAAATCCCAATTATATGAGTCGAATACTTTGCATGCTACATCCCTCCATGAATTTGAATGAAAATTATTTTTTAAGCAGGTAATAGAGGAGGAACTTGCCTGTCCATAATGCTAAATTAAAGAAAGTAAATGTAAATATAAAGCACAAATAGAAGAAGAAATGTACATTGATCACCCACTTTGTTGCCCCACACAATTTGTTAAAGAAGAAAATCCCAATTATATGAGGAATACTTTGCATGCTACATCCCTCCATGAATTTGAATGAAAATTATTTTTTAAGCAGGTAATAGAGGAGGAACTTGCCTGTCCATAATGCTGAATTAAAGAAGGTAAATGTAAATATAAAGCACAAATAGAAGAAGAGAAAAATATACATTGATCACCCACTTTGCGCCCACACAATTTTTCAAAGAATCCCAATTATATGAGTCGAATACTTTGCATGCTACATCCCTCCATGAATTCGAATGAAAATTATTTTTAAGCAGGTAATAGAGGAGGGAACTGCCTGTCCATAATGCTGAATTAAAGAAGGTAAATGTAAATATAAAGCACAAATAGAAATGTGAAATGTACATTGATCACCCACTTTGCGCCCACACAATTTTTCAAAGAATCCCAATTATATGAGTCGAATACTTTGCATGCTACATCCCTCCATGATGAATTCGAATGAAAATTATTTTTAAGCAGGTAATAGAGGAGGAACTTGCCTGTCCATAATGCTGAATTAAAGAAGGTAAATGTAAATATAAAGCACAAATAGAAGTGAAATGTACATTGATCACCCACTTTGCGCCCACACAATTTGTCAAAAATCCCAATTATATGAGTCGAAAATTACTTTGCATGCTATGCTCCCTCCATGAATTCGAATGAAAATTATTTTGCTGAATTAAAGAAGGTATTAGAGGAGGATTGATCTTGCCTTTGTCCATAATGCTAAAATTAAAGAAAGGTAAATGTAAATAAAGAAAGTAAAAAAATATAAAGCACAAATAGAAGTGAAATGTACATTGATCACCCACTTTGCGCCCACACAATTTTTCAAAGAAATCCCAATTATATGGGTCGAATACTTTGCATGCTACATCCCTCCATGAATTTGAATGAAAATTATTTTTTTTAAGCAGGTAATAGAGGAGGAACTTGCCTGTCCATAATGCTGAATTAAAGAAGGTAAATGTAAATATAAAGCACAAATAGAAGTGAAATGTACATTGATCACCCACTTTGCGCCCACACAATTTTTGTCAAAAATCCCAATTATATGGGTCGAATACTTTGCATGCTACATCCCTCCATGAATTCGAATGAAAATTATTTTTTTTTGTCAGGTAATTAGAGGAGGAACTTGCCTGTCCATAATGCTGAATTAAAGAAGGTAAATGTAAATATAAAGCACAAATAGAAGTGAAATGTACATTGATCACCCACTTTGCGCCCACACAATTTTTGTTCAAAGAATCCCAATTATATGAGTCGAATACTTTGCATGCTACATCCCTCCATGAATTCGAATGAAAAATTATTTTAAGCAGGGTAATAGAGGAGGAACTTGCCTGTCCATAATGCTGAATTAAAGAAGGTAAATGTAAATATAAAGCACAAATAGAAGTGAAAATGTACATTGATCACCCACTTTGCGCCCACAATTTGTTGTCAAAGAATCCCAATTATATGAGTCGAATACTTTTAAGCATGCTACATCCCTCCATGAATTCGAATGAAAATTATTTTTTTTTTAGCAGGTAATAGAGGAACTTGCCTGTCCATAATGCAGAATTAAAGAAGGTAAATGTAAATATACAGCACAAATAGAAGTGAAATGTACATTGATCACCCACTTTGCGCCCACACAATTTTTCAAAGAATCCCAATTATATGGCTTGAATACTTTGCATGCTACATCCCTCCATGAATTCGAATAAAAATTATTTTTAAGCAGCTATTAGAGGAGGAACTTGCCTGTCCATAATGCAGAATTAAAGAAGGTAAATGTAAATATACAGCACAAATAGAAGTGAAATGTACATTGATCACCCACTTTGCGCCCACACAATTTGTCAAAGAATCCCAATTATATGGGTCGAATACTTTGCATGCTACATCCCTACATGAATTCGAATGAAAATTATTTTTAAGCAGGTAATAGAGGAGGAACTTGCCTGTCCATAATGCTGAATTAAAGAAGGTAAATGTAAATATAAAGCACAAATAGAAGAAAAAATGTACATTGATCACCCACTTTGCGCCCACACAATTTTTCAAAAGAATCCCAATTATATGAATCGAATCCCTCCTTTGCATCTACATCCCTCCATGAATTTGAATGAAAATTATTTTTAAGCAGGTAATAGAGGAGGAACTTGCCTGTCCATAATGCTAAATTAAAGAAAATTATAAATGTAAATATAAAATGCAAAAAGAAGAAGTGAAATGTACATTGATCACCACTTTGCGCCCACACAATTTTTTCAAAAGAATCCCAATTATATGAGTCGAATACTTTTGCATGCTACATCCCTCCATGAATTCGAATGAAAATTATTTTTTGAAGCAGGTAATAGGAGGGTGGAACTTGCCTGTCCATAATGCTGAATTAAAGAAAGGTAAATGTAAATATAAAGCACAAATAGAAGAAAATGAATGTACATTGATCACCCACTTTGCGCCCACACAATTTTCAAAGAATCCCAATTATATGGGTCGAATACTTTGCATGCTACATCCCTCCATGAATTCGAATGAAAATTATTTTTTATGCAGGTAATAGAGGAGGAACTTGCCTGTCCATAATGCTGAATTAAAGAAGGTAAATGTAAATATAAAAGCACAAATAGAAGAAAATGTACATTGATCACCCACTTTGCATGAATTCACAAATTTTTCAAAGAATCCCAATTATATGGAATCGAATAAATTTTATAAAGCATGCTATGATCCCTCCATGAATTCGAATGAAAAAAATTTATTTTTTGCAGGTAATAGAGGAGGAACTTGCCTGTCCATAATGCTGAATTAAAGAAGGTAAATGTAAATATAAAGCACAAATAAAGAAGTGAATGTACATTGATCACCCACTTTGCGCCCACAAAATTTGTCAAAGAATCCCAATTATATGATCACCCACTCGAATACTTTGCATGCTACATCCCTCCATGAATTCGAATGAAAAAAATTTTTTTAAGCAGGTAATAGAGGAGGAACTTGCCTGTCCATAATGCTGAATTAAAGAAGGTAAATGTAAATATAAAGCACAAATAGAAATGAAATGTACATTGATCACCCACTTTGCGCCCACACAATTTTTCAAAAGAATCCCAATTATATGGGTCGAATACTTTTGCATGCTACATCCCTCCATGAATTCGAATGAAAATTATTTTTAAGCAGGTAATAGAGGAGGAACTTGCCTGTCCATAATGCTGAATTAAAGAAGGTAAATGTAAATATAAAGCACAAATAGAAGTGAAAATGTACATTGATCACCCACTTTGCGCCCACAATTAATTTGTCAAATTAATCCCAATTTTATGATGAATTCGAAAATTATTTTTATGCATGCTACATCCCTCCATGAATTTGAATGAAAAAATAGAAGTTATTTTTTGCAGCAATTTGGTTTATATGAGGAATACTTTTGCCTGCCCCTCCATAATGCTGAAAATTAAATAAAGGTAAATGTAAAATGCTGAATAAAAGAACAAATGTAAATATAAGAAAATAGAAATGAAATGTACATGATCACCCACTTTGCGCCCACACAATTTTTCAAAGAAAATCCCAATTATATGGGTCGAATACTTTTGCATGCTACATCCCTCCATGAATTCGAATGAAAATTATTTTTAAGCAGGTAATAGAGGAGGAACTTGCCTGTCCATAATGCTGAATTAAAGAAGGTAAATGTAAATATAAAGCACAAATAGAAGAAAATGTACATTGATTGATCACCCACTTTGCGCCCACACAATTTTTATGTCAAAGAATCCCAATTATATGGGTCGAAAATACTTTGCATGCTCAAAGAATCCCAATTATATGGGTCGAATACTTTCCCTCCATGCATGCTACATCCCTCCATGAATTCGAATGAAAATTATTTTATTTTAAGCAGGTAATAGAGGAGGAACTTGCCTGTCCATAATGCTGAATTAAAGAAGGTAAATGTAAATATAAAGCACAAATAGAAGTGAAATGTACATTGATCACCCACTTTGCGCCCACACAATTTTTCAAAGAATCCCAATTATATGGGTCGAATACTTTGCATGCTACATCCCCCTCCATGAATTCGAATGAAAATTATTTTTTTTGAAGCAGGTAATAGAGGAGGAACTTGCCTGTCCATAATGCTGAATTAAAGAAGGTAAATGTAAATATAAAGCACAAATAAGAAGAAAAATACATTGATCACCCACTTTGCGCCCACACAATTTTTCAAAGAAATCCCAATTATATGGGTCGAATACTTTGCATGCTACATCCCTCCATGAATTCGAATGAAAATTATTTTTAAGCAGGTAATAGAGGAGGAACTTGCCTGTCCATAATGCTGAATTAAAGAAGGTAAATGTAAATATAAAGCACAAATAAAAGTGAAATGTACATTGATCACCCACTTTGCGCCCACACAATTTTTCAAAGAATCCCAATTATATGGGTCGAATACTTTGCATGCTACATCCCTCCATGAATTCGAATGAAAATTATTTTTTGCAGGTAATAGAGGAGGAACTTGCCTGTCCATAATGCTGAATTAAAGAAGGTAAATGTAAATATAAAGCACAAATAGAAGTGAAATGTACATTGATCACCCCCTTTGCGCCCACACAATTTGTCAAAGAATCCCAATTATATGGGTCGAATACTTTGCATGCTACATCCCTCCATGAATTCGAATGAAAATTATTTTTAAGCAGGTAATAGAGGAGGAACTTGCCTGTCCATAATGCTGAAAATTAAAGGGTAAATGTAAATATAAATAGAAGTAAATAAAATAGAAGTGATCACCCACTTTGCGCCCACACAATTTGTCAAAGAATCCCAATTATATGGGTCGAATACTTTGCATGCTACCCCATGAATTCGAATGAAAATTATTTTTTTTATGCAGGTAATAGAGGAGGAACTTGCCTCCCATAATGCTTTAAAGAAGGTAAATGTAAATATAAAGCCAAATAGAAAGTGAAATGTACATTGATCACCCACTTTGCCACAATTTTTCAAAGAATCCCAATTATATGAGTCGAATACTTTGCATGCTACATCCCCCTCCATGAATTCGAATGAAAATTATTTTTTTTTAAGCAGGTAATAGAGGAGGAACTTGCCTGTCCATAATGCTGAATTAAAGAAGGTAAATGTAAATATAAAGCACAAATAAGTGTGAAATGTACATTGATCACCCACTTTGCGCCCACACAATTTGTCAAAGAAATCCCAATTATATGGGTCGAATACTTTGCATGCTACATCCCTCCATGAATTCGAATGAAAATTATTTTTATGCAGGTAATAGAGGAGGAACTTGCCTGTCCATAATGCTGAATTAAAGAAGGTAAATGTAAATATAAAGCACAAATAAAAATGTAAATAGAAGAGAAATGTACATTGATCACCCCTCCACTTTGCGCCCACACAATTTGTCAAAATAGAATCCCAATTATATGAAAGTCGAATTATATTTGCATGCTATGCTCCCCTCCATGAATTCGAATGAAATTATTTTTAAGCAGGTAATAGAGGAGGAACTTGCCTGTCCATAATGCTGAATTAAAGAAGGTAAAAATATAAATATAAAGCAAAAATAGAAGTGAAATGTACATTGATCACCCACTTTGCGCCCACACAATTTTTCAAAGAATCCCAATTATATGGGTCGAATACTTTGCATGCTACATCCCTCCATGAATTCGAATGAAAATTATTTTTTTGCAGGTAATTTTAAGAGGTGGAACTTGCCTGTCCATAATGCTGAATTAAAGAAGGTAAATGTAAATATAAAGCACAAATAGAGAAGTGAAATGTACATTGATCACCCACTTTGCGCCCACACAATTTGTCAAAGAATCCCAATTATATGGGTCGAATACTTTGCATGCTACATCCCTCCATGAATTCGAATGAAAATTATTTTTATGCAGGTAATAGAGGAGGAACTTGCCTGTCCATAATGCTGAATTAAAGAAGGTAAATGTAAATATAAAGCACAAATAGAAGTGAAATGTACATTGATCACCCACTTTGCGCACACACAATTTGTCAAAGAATCCCAATTATATGGGTCGAATACTTTGCATGCTACAGCCCTCCATGAATTCGAATGAAAATTATTTTTTTGCAGGTAATAGAGGAGGAACTTGCCTGTCCATAATGCTGAATTAAAGAAGGTAAATGTAAATATAAAGCACAAATAGAAGTGAAATGTACATTGATCACCCACTTTGCGCCCACACAATTTTCAAAGAAGAATCCCAATTATATGGGTCGAATACTTTGCATGCTACATCCCTCCATGAATTCGAATGAAAATTATTTTTTTTGCAGGTAATAGAGGAGGAACTTGCCTGTCCATAATGCTGAATTAAAGAAGGTAAATGTAAATATAAAGCACAAATAGAAGTGAAATGTACATTGATCACCCACTTTGCGCCCACACAATTTTTCAAAGAAAAATCCCAATTATATGGGAATACTTTGCATGCTACATCCCTCCATGAATTCGAATGAAAATTATTTTTATGCAGGTAATAGAGGGAGGAACTTGCCTGTCCATAATGCTGAATTAAAGAAGGTAAATAAAATATAAAGCACAAATAGAAGTGAAATGTACATTGATCACCCACTTTGCGCCCACACAATTTTTCAAAAAAATCCCAATTATATGGGTCGAATACTTTGCATGCTACATCCCTCCATGAATTCGAATGAAAATTATTTTTAAGCAGGTAATAGAGGAGGAACTTGCCTGTCCATAATGCTGAATTAAAGAAGGTAAATGTAAATATAAAGCACAAATAGAAGTGAAATGTACATTGATCACCCACTTTGCGCCCACACAATTTTCAAAAGAATCCCAATTATATGGGTCGAATACTTTGCATGCTACATCCCTCCATGAATTCGAATGAAAATTATTTTTATGCAGGTAATAGAGGTGGAGGAACTTGCCTGTCCATAATGCTGAATTAAAGAAGGTAAATGTAAATATAAAGCACAAATAAAGTGAAATGTACATTGATCACCCACTTTTTGCGCCCACACAATTTGTCAAAGAATCCCAATTATATGGGTCGAATACTTTGCATGCTACATCCCTCCATGAATTCGAATGAAAATTATTTTTAAGCAGGTAATAGAGGAGGAACTTGCCTGTCCATAATGCTGAATTAAAGAAGGTAAATGTAAATATAAAGCACAAATAGAAGTGAAAAAAGTGTACATTGATCACCCACTTTGCGCCCACACAATTTTTCAAAAGAATCCCAATTATATGGGTCGAATACTTTGCATGCTACATCCCTCCATGAATTCGAATGAAAATTATTTTTTTAAGCAGGTAATAGAGGAGGAACTTGCCTGTCCATAATGCTGAATTAAAGAAGGTAAATGTAAATATAAAGCACAAATAGAAGTGAAATGTACATTGATCACCCACTTTGCGCCCACAAATTTTCAAAGAATCCCAATTATATGGGTCGAATACTTTGCATGCTACATCCCTCCATGAATTCGAATGAAAATTATTTTTTAAGCAGGTAATAGAGGAGGAACTTGCCTGTCCATAATGCTGAATTAAAGAAGGTAAAATGTATATATAAGCATAGAAGTGAAATAGAAAAATTGCATTGATCACCCATTTGCGCCCAAATTTACAGTCAAAAAAATTATTTTTAATTAGGTAATCCCAAGGGGGAATACTTTGCATGCTCATCCCTCCATGAATTCGAATGAAAATTATTTTTAAGCAGGTAATAGAGGTAACTATATAATGCTGAATTAAAGAAGGTAAATGTAAATAATATAAAAATGTACAAATAGAAGTGAAATGTACATTGATCACCCACTTGCGCCCACACAATTTGTCAAAGAATCCCAATTATATGGGTCGAATACTTTGCATGCTACATCCCTCCATGAATTCGAATGAAAATTATTTTTTTAGCAGGTAATAGAGGAGGAACTTGCCTGTCCATAATGCTGAATTAAAGAAGGTAAATGTAAATATAAAGCACAAATAGAAGTAAAAATGTACATTGATCACCCACTTTGCGCCCACACAATTTGTCAAAGAATCCCAATTATATGGGTCGAATACTTTGCATGCTACATCCCTCCATGAATTCGAATGAAAATTATTTTTTTGCAGGTAATAGAGGAGGAACTTGCCTGTCCATAATGCTGAATTAAAGAAGGTAAATGTAAATATAAAGCACAAATAGAAGTGAAATGTACATTGATCACCCACTTTGCGCCCACACAATTTTTCAAAGAATCCCAATTATATGGGTCGAATACTTTGCATGCTACATCCCTCCATGAATTCGAATGAAAATTATTTTTTTTTAGCAGGTAATAGAGGAGGAACTTGCCTGTCCATAATGCTGAATTAAAGAAGGTAAATGTAAATATAAAGCACAATAGAAGTGAAATGTACATTGATCACCCACTTTGCGCCCACACAATTTTGTCAAAGAATCCCAATTATATGGGTCGAATACTTTGCATGCTACATCCCTCCATGAATTCGAATGAAAATTATTTTTATGCAGGTAATAGAGGTGGAACTTGCCTGTCCATAATGCTCAATTAAAGAAGGTAAATGTAAATATAAAGCACAAATAGAAGTGAAATGTACATTGATCACCAACTTTGCGCCCACACAAATTGTCAAAGAATCCCAATTATATGGGTCGAATACTTTGCATGTTACATCCCTCCAGGAATTCGAATGAAAATTATTTTTAAGTAGGTATTAGAGGAGGAACTTGCCTGTCCATAATGCTGAATTAAATAAGGTAAATGTAAATATACAGCACAAATATAAATGAAATGTACATTGATCACCAACTTTGCGCCCACACAATTTTCAAAGAATCCCAATTATATGGGTCGAATACTTTGCATGCTACATCCCTCCATGAATTCGAATGAAAATTATTTTTTTAAGCAGGTAATAGAGGAGGAACTTGCCTGTCCATAATGCTGAATTAAAGAAGGTAAATGTAAATATAAAGCACAAATAGAAGTGAAATGTACATTGATCACCCACTTTGCGCCCACACAATTTGTCAAAGAATCCCAATTATATGGGTCGAATACTTTGCATGCTACATCCCTCCATGAATTCGAATGAAAATTATTTTTATGCAGGTATTAGAGGAGGAACTTGCCTGTCCATAATGCTGAATTAAAGAAGGTAAATGTAAATATACAGCACAAATAGAAGTGATCACCCACTTTGCGCCCACGCAATTTGTCAAAGAATCCCAATTATATGGGTCGAATACTTTGCATGCTACATCCCTCCATGAAATTCGAATGAAAATTAAATTTTTTAAGCAGGTATTAGAGGAGGAACTTGCCTGTCCATAATGCTGAATTAAAGAAGGTAAATGTAAATATAAAGCACAAATAGAAGTGAAATGTACATTGATCACCCACTTTGCGCCCACACAATTTGTCAAAGAATCCCAATTATATGGGTCGAATACTTTGCATGCTACATCCCTCCATGAATTCGAATGAAAATTATTTTTAAGCAGGTAATAGAGGAGGAACTTGCCTGTCCATAATGCTGAATTAAAGAAGGTAAATGTAAATATAAAGCACAAATAGAAGTGAAATGTACATTGATCACCCACTTTGCGCCCACACAATTTGTCAAAGAATCCCAATTATATGGGTCGAATACTTTGCATGCTACATCCCTCCATGAATTCGAATGAAAATTATTTTTAAGCAGGTAATAGAGGAGGAACTTGCCTGTCCATAATGCTGAATTAAAGAAGGTAAATGTAAATATAAAGCACAAATAGAAGAAAAATGTACATTGATCACACCCACTTTGCGCCCACACAATTTTCAAAGAAATCAATTATATGGGTCGAATACTTTGCATGCTACATCCCTCCATGAATTCGAATGAAAATTATTTTTAAGCAGGTAATAGAGGAGGAACTTGCCTGTCCATAATGCTGAATTAAAGAAGGTAAATGTAAATATAAAGCACAAATAGAAAGAATCCCAATTATATGAAATGTACATTGATCACCCACTTTGCGCCCACACAATTTGTCAAAGAATCCCAATTATATGGGTCGAATACTTTGCATGCTACATCCCTCCATGAATTCGAATGAAAATTATTTTTTAAGCAGGTAATAGAGGAGGAACTTGCCTGTCCATAATGCTGAATTAAAGAAGGTAAAAATAAATATAAAGCACAAATAGAAGTGAAATGTACATGATCACCCACTTTGCGCCCACAAATTTGTCAAAGAAATCCCAATTATATGGGTCGAATACTTTGCATGCTATGCTCCCATCCTCCATGAATTCGAATGAAAATTATTTTTATGCAGGTAATAGAGGAGGAACTTGCCTGTCCATAATGCTGAATTAAAGAAGGTAAATGTAAATATAAAGCACAAATAGAAGTGAAATGTACATTGATCACCCACTTTGCGCCCACACAATTTGTCAAAGAATCCCAATTATATGGGTCGAATACTTTGCATGCTACATCCCTCCATGAATTCGAATGAAAATTATTTTTAAGCAGGTAATAGAGGAGGAACTTGCCTGTCCATAATGCTGAATTAAAGAAGGTAAATGTAAATATAAAGCACAAATAGAAGTGAAATGTACATTGATCACCCACTTTGCGCCCACACAATTTGTAAAAGTATCCCAATTATATGGGTCGAATACTTTGCATGCTACATCCCTCCATGAATTCGAATGAAAATTATTTTTTTTGCAGGTAATAGAGGGGGAACTTGCCTGTCCATAATGCTGAATTAAAGAAGGTAAATGTAAATATAAAGCACAAATAGAGGTGAAATGTACATTGATCACCCACTTTGGGCCCACACAATTTGTCAAAGAATCCCAATTATATGGTCGATACTTTGCATGCTACATCCCTCCATGAATTCGAATGAAAATTATTTTTAAGCAGGTAATAGAGGTGGAACTTGCCTGTCCATAATGCTGAATTAAAGAAGGTAAATGTAAATATAAAGCACAAATAGAAGTGAAATGTACATTGATCACCCACTTTGCGCCCACACAATTTGTCAAAGAATCCCAATTATATGGGTCGAATACTTTGCATGCTACATCCCTCCATGAATTCGAATGAAAATTATTTTTAAGCAGGTAATAGAGGAGGAACTTGCCTGTCCATAATGCTGAATTAAAGAAGGTAAATGAAATATAAAGCACAAATAGAAAATGAAATGTACATTGATCACCCACTTTGCGCCCACACAATTTGTCAAAGAATCCCAATTATATGGGTCGAATACTTTGCATGCTACATCCCTCCATGAATTCGAATGAAAATTATTTTTATGCAGGTAATAGAGGTGGAACTTGCCTGTCCATAATGCTGAATTAAAGAAGGTAAATGTAAATATAAAGCACAAATAGAAGTGAAATGTACATTGATCACCCACTTTGCGCCCACAATTTTTCAAAGAATCCCAATTATATGGGTCGAATACTTTTTGCATGCTACATCCCTCCATGAATTCGAATGAAAAAATTTTTTAAGCAGGTAATAGAGGTGGAACTTGCCTGTCCATAATGCTGAATTAAAGAAGGTAAATGTAAATATAAAGCACAAATAGAAGTGAAATGTACATTGATCACCCACTTTGCGCCCACACAATTTGTCAAAGAATCCCAATTATATGGGTCGAATACTTTGCATGCTACATCCCTCCATGAATTCGAATGAAAATTATTTTTAAGCAGGTAATAGAGGTGGAACTTGCCTGTCCATAATGCTGAATTAAAGAAGGTAAATGTAAATATAAAGCACAAATAGAAGTGAAATGTACATTGATCACCCACTTTGCGCCCACACAATTTGTCAAAGAATCCCAATTATATGGGTCGAATACTTTGCATGCTACATCCCTCCATGAATTCGAATGAAAATTATTTTAAAGCAGGTAATAGAGGAGGAACTTGCCTGTCCATAATGCTGAATTAAAGAAGGTAAATGTAAATATAAAGCACAAATAGAAGTGAAATGTACATTGATCACCCACTTTGCACCCACACAATTTGTCAAGAATCCCAATTATATGGGTCGAATACTTTGCATGCTACATCCCTCCATGAATTCGAATGAAAATTATTTTTAAGCAGGTAATAGAGGAGGAACTTGCCTGTCCATAATGCTGAATTAAAGAAGGTAAATGTAAATATAAAGCACAAATAGAAGTGAAATGTACATTGATCACCCACTTTGCGCCCACACAATTTGTCAAAGAATCCCAATTATATGGGTCGAATACTTTGCATGCTACATCCCTCCATGAATTCGAATGAAAATTATTTTTAAGCAGGTAATAGAGGTGGAACTTGCCTGTCCATAATGCTGAATTAAAGAAGGTAAATGTAAATATAAAGCACAAATAGAAGTGAAATGTACATTGATCACCCACTTTGCGCCCACACAATTTTTCAAAATTAATCCCAATTATATGGGTCGAATACTTTTGCTGATGCTACATCCCTCCATGAATTCGAATGAAAATTTATTTTTAAGCAGGTAATAGAGGAGGAACTTGCCTGTCCATAATGCTGAATTAAAGAAGGTAAAAATGTAAATATAAAGCACAAATAGAAGTGAAATGTACATTGATCACCCACTTTGCGCCCACACAATTTGTCAAAAAATTATTTTTAATCCCAATTATATGGGTCGAATACTTTGCATGCTACATCCCTCCATGAATTCGAATGAAAATTATTTTTATGCAGGTAATAGAGGTGGAACTTGCCTGTCCATAATGCTGAATTAAAGAAGGTAAATGTAAATATAAAGCACAAATAGAAGTGAAATGTACATTGATCACCCACTTTGCGCCCACACAATTTGTCAAAGAATCCCAATTATATGGGTCGAATACTTTGCATGCTACATCCCTCCATGAATTCGAATGAAAATTATTTTTTATGCAGGTAATAGAGGTGGAACTTGCCTGTCCATAATGCTGAATTAAAGAAGGTAAATGTAAATATAAAGCACAAATAGAAGTGAAATGTAATGTACATTGATCACCCACTTTGCGCCCACACAATTTTGTCAAAGAATCCCAATTATATGGGTCGAATACTTTGCATGCTACATCCCTCCATGAATTCGAATGAAAATTATTTTTTAAGCAGGTAATAGAGGTGGAACTTGCCTGTCCATAATGCTGAATTAAAGAAGGTAAATGTAAATATAAAGCACAAATAGAAGTGAAATGTACATTGATCACCCACTTTGCGCCCACAAATTTGTCAAAAAGAATCCCAATTATATGGGTCGAATACTTTGCATGCTACATCCCTCCATGAATTCGAATGAAAATTATTTTTTTAAGCAGGTAATAGAGGAGGAACTTGCCTGTCCATAATGCTGAATTAAAGAAGGTAAATGTAAATATAAAGCACAAATAAAAGTGAAATGTACATTGATCACCCACTTTGCGCCCACAATGAATTTTTCAAAGAATCCCAATTATATGGGTCGAATACTTTGCATGCTACATCCCTCCATGAATTCCAATGAAACTTATTTTTAAGCAGGTATATTTTTAAGCAGGTAATAGAGGTGGAACTTGCCTGTCCATAATGCTGAATTAAAGAAGGTAAATGTAAATATAAAGCACAAATAGAAGTGAAATGTACATTGATCACCCACTTTGCGCCCACACAATTTGTCAAAGAATCCCAATTATATGGGTCGAATACTTTTGCATGCTACATCCCCTCATGAATTCGAATGAAAATTATTTTTTTTAGCAGGTAATAGAGGAGGAACTTGCCTGTCCATAATGCTGAATTAAAGAAGGTAAATGTAAATATAAAGCACAAATAGAAGTGAAATGTACATTGATCACCCACTTTGCGCCCACACAATTTGTCAAAAGAATCCCAATTATATGGGTCGAATACTTTGCATGCTACATCCCTCCATGAATTCGAATGAAAATTATTTTTTTTATGCAGGTAATAGAGGAGGAACTTGCCTGTCCATAATGCTGAATTAAAGAAGGTAAATGTAAATATACAGCACAAATAGAAGTGAAATGTACATTGATCACCCACTTTGCACTCACACAATTTGTCAAAGAATCCCAATTATATGGGTTGAATACTTTGCATGCTACATCCCTTCATGAATTCGAATGAAAATTATTTTTATGCAGGTAATAGAGGAGGAACTTGCCTGTCCATAATGCTGAATTAAAGAAGGTAAATGTAAATATAAAGCACAAATAGAAGTGAAATGTACATTGATCACCCACTTTGCGCCCACACAATTTGTCAAAGAATCCCAATTATATGGGTCGAATACTTTGCATGCTACATCCCTCCATGAATTCGAATGAAAATTATTTTTATGCAGGTAATAGAGGTGGAACTTGCCTGTCCATAATGCTGAATTAAAGAAGGTAAATGTAAATATAAAGCACAAATAGAAGTGAAATGTACATTGATCACCCACTTTGCGCCCACACAATTTGTCAAAGAATCCCAATTATATGGGTCGAATACTTTGCATGCTACATCCCTCCATGAATTCGAATGAAAATTATTTTTATGCAGGTAATAGAGGTGGAACTTGCCTGTCCATAATGCTGAATTAAAGAAGGTAAATGTAAATATAAAGCACAAATAGAAGTGAAATGTACATTGATCACCCACTTTGCGCCCACACAATTTGTCAAAGAATCCCAATTATATGGGTCGAATACTTTGCATGCTACATCCCTCCATGAATTCGAATGAAAATTATTTTTAAGCAGGTAATAGAGGAGGAACTTGCCTGTCCATAATGCTGAATTAAAGAAGGTAAATGTAAATATAAAGCACAAATAGAAGTGAAATGTACATTGATCACCCACTTTGCGCCCACACAATTTGTCAAAGAATCCCAATTATATGGGTCGAATACTTTGCATGCTACATCCCTCCATGAATTCGAATGAAAATTATTTTTTAAGCAGGTAATAGAGGAGGAACTTGCCTGTCCATAATGCTGAATTAAAGAAGGTAAATGTAAATATAAAGCACAAATAGAAGTGAAATGTACATTGATCACCCACTTTGCGCCCACACAATTTGTCAAAGAATCCCAATTATATGGGTCGAATACTTTGCATGCTACATCCCTCCATGAATTCGAATGAAAATTATTTTTAAGCAGGTATTAGAGGAGGAACTTGCCTGTCCATAATGCTGAATTAAAGAAGGTAAATGTAAATATATAGCACAAATAGAAGTGAAATGTACATTGATCACCCACTTTGCGACCACACCATTTGTCAAAGAATCCCAATTTTATGGGTCGAATACTTTGCATGCTACATCCCTGCATGAATTCGAATGAAAATTATTTTTAATCAGGTAATAGAGGAGGAACTTGCCAGTCCATAATGCTGAATTAAAGAAGGTAAATGTAAATATATAGCACAAATAGAAGTGAAATGCACATTGATCACCCACTTTGCGCCCACACAAATTTTCAAAGAATCCCAATTATATGGGTCGAATACTTTGCATGCTACATCCCTCCATGAATTCGAATGAAAATTATTTTTAATGCAGGTAATAGAGGAGGGACTTGCCTGTCCATAATGCTGAATTAAAGAAGGTAAATGTAAATATAAAGCACAAATAGAAAAATGAAATGTACATTGATCACCCACTTTGCGCCCACACAATTTGTCAAAAGAATCCCAATTATATGGGTCGAATACTTTGCATGCTACATCCCTCCATGAATTCGAATGAAAATTATTTTTATGCAGGTAATAGAGGTGGAACTTGCCTGTCCATAATGCTGAATTAAAGAAGGTAAATGTAAATATAAAGCACAAATAGAAGTGAAATGTACATTGATCACCCACTTTGCGCCCACACAATTTGTCAAAGAATCCCAATTATATGGGTCGAATACTTTGCATGCTACATCCCTCCATGAATTCGAATGAAAATTATTTTTATGCAGGTAATAGAGGTGGAACTTGCCTGTCCATAATGCTGAATTAAAGAAGGTAAATGTAAATATAAAGCACAAATAGAAAGTGAAATGTACATTGATCACCCACTTTGCGCCCACACAATTTGTCAAAGAATCCCAATTATATGGGTCGAATACTTTGCATGCTACATCCCTCCATGAATTCGAATGAAAATTATTTTTAAGCAGGTAATAGAGGTGGAACTTGCCTGTCCATAATGCTGAATTAAAGAAGGTAAATGTAAAAACTTTATCTTGATTCTATGTATAGATGTCTGAAATAAATAATCCCAATACTTTTGTTTTTTTATTACTAACATCCTATTTCATGTTCAAATACAAGAAGGAGAGGAAGCTAAAAAGAACGGGTGTCAGCCGGTTACCTATCATATCTAAGGTGTAGCTTGTCTATCTATGCTGAAATCACAGTAACCACAGAATCAGGAGGTGGAAGGCATCTTCACCTCTTTACTAATGCAAGAGTAGGGTAAAACAGGGAAAAGTAACATCTTTTTCAAACTAGCATACCGTCCATATAATTAAAGATTACATTACAATTACAGACACGGTTATTTAAGCTGTGACTGAACATTAGAGTCAAGTGAACATTATGATGAGGAGCTATTCTCGATGTCATTTCAGTTTAAGGACTTGAAAAGTGTAAAATGCTACTTTTTAACCCACTCGTGTGGCAAAAAGTAACAGACAAAGTAACACAATCTAACATGATGCGGTAAAATGTAACAACTAAAATTAGGACAATGAAACTACTCTGAAACCTGATTTACGCTTCAAATTCAACTTTATTTAACTTTAACAAACATAAAATGATCATTTTAAAACAGGGACTCAATTTTCAGAAGAAAATACACTTCAGTCAGTGTCAGAGTTATGGTAAACATAAGCATATTTTTTTGCTGCCAATGTCATTTTACTCATCATGAGCTTAGCCTTTGCAGTCATTGAACTGAATACAACTTTCACTTGGTCTGCTGGCAGAATAAGATTCCATGCAATACCATTCTTCATTCTCGGAAGACATCTGACATTCGTCATAAAGCTGCTTTTCTTGGTAGGTCTACTTTTTTTTCCTTTAGTATTTCCATTTTAATTCTTTTTCCTTTGCCTTCTTTCTGAGAGATGAATCGATTTTCAAGAGGGCCGCTCGTCAAGAGTTCACGTTTCCACTGCTTTCTCCTCTTCCTTCGACGGCGGTGTGGATTGGATGCTTTTTCTGTTTTCTTGTGAGGAATAGGGGAAATCACGAGAAATGATGCCATGCCATATTGAACATATAATTAAAGACGAACACGGTTATTTAAGCTGTACATGAACATTAGATTTAAGTGAACAATATGATGAGGAGCTATTCTGGATGTCATTTCAATTTAAGGACTTTTGGGAAAAAAAAAAGTAAAATGTTATGTTTTTACCCCACCGGTGGGGTAAAATTGGGACAATGAAACTAGTCTGACACCTGATTTTTGCTTCAAATCCAACTTTATTTAACTTTAACAAACAAAAAATGATGATTTTAAAACAGGGACTCAATTTTCCAAGAAAAATCACTTCAGTCAGTGTCACAGGTATGGCAAACAGCTTTTGCTGCCAATGTCAGTGCACTCATTCTGAGCTTAGCCTTTGAGTTATTGCACTGAACACAACTTTCACACGGTCTGCTGGCAGACTAAGATTCCAGGCCATATCAGACAATACCATTCTTCATCCTCGGAAGACATCTGACATTAGTCATAAATCTGCTTCTTGGTAGGTCTACTTTTCCTTTTTCCTTTAGCCTCTCCATTTTAATTCCTTTGCCTTCTTTCTGAGAGATGAATTTAGCTTCAAGAGGGCCGCTCTTCAGGAGTTCACATTTCCACCGCTTTCTCCTCCGACTGGTGTTGCTTGGCTGATTTTTCTCTTTTCTTGTGAGGAATAGGTGAAATCACGAGAAATAATGCCATACCATACTGACCATATAATTAAAGACGAACACGGTTATTTAAGCTGTACATGAACATTAGAGTTAAGTGAACAATATGATGAGAAACTAGACTGGATGTCATTTCAATTCATGGACTTAATGTGAAAAAAATGAATATTGTAAAATGTTATGTATTTACCCTATCGGTGGGGTAAAATTGGGACAATGAAACTACTCGGAAACCTGATTTATGCGTTACATTCAACTTTATTTAATTTTAACTAACTGTTATGGGGTCCACCCCTTTTTCATATGTGGACTCTACCGGTGTTACTTAGACGGCTGCCGTTAAATACCCAGAGTAGACAGTCAGTGAGGGTAGTCGGATAGACATGGATATACGGTGAGAGAGAGAGCGAATATACGAACGGAGATAGTGTGAGGTAACCTCTTGTAGAAGTCAGTTACAAGCACGTAGACTCTAAGGAAGTCCTACTTCGAGACTGTATATATCTATCTGTATTTGCTACTAACCACGTTCCTGGACTTACTAACAGTATTACTCTTTGTATGATTGTGTAAATACATTTTATTTCTTATATTTAATTATTGCGTTTGTCATTCCTTGGAGAACGAATTCATCTCGGAATTGTGGCACCATGCATAATTAAAAAAACTGAAAAGAAATATTCATAAATATATGATTTGTTTTTTTCGGTTTGTCAACCATTTGATAATTATTTAGAGCTGAAAAATATTTGGGTTTTAGGAATAATTCTTTCTTTACATTCAAGCGATCTGGGAGAAAGAAAGAAAAGAAGAGGAAGAGGAAAGAAAAAAGAAAAATACAATGCGAAAACCAGGTCATGGGCGGATAAACACACGCTCGATTGATACATAACAGATGTTGGAAGATATTCCCGGTCAAGTACCTGACCTACTTCCGTGTCCACGAAGAATGAAAGTTTGTTATCAATTTGGTTGAAGAAATAAAGTTTAGAGACAATGGGAAAAAATATGATAGGTAACAGGTGGGAAGTTTATCTAAGGATATGCAGGCAAACCATCCCAGAATTGAAAATAAAGTCACACAAGGTGATGTTAAAAAAATGCTTGTTTTTTTGAGATAATTAAGATTTTTGTTAACAAGCTCCGAGCGAAAGAAAAAAGTGAAATATTTTTATTAGCTCGCGAGAACGCCACCCAGTCTGGGAAATCCCTTTCTTAGATGGTATCCAATTAGCGATAAACTGTTTGACAAATACCGCGTGTAAAAGAAACCGAGAGCGTCATTTCGGTCACGTACGAAAAGGGCAATTTAAATTTTTGTTTTTTTTAAGCAAGGTGCTTCTCCCCCCAGAACAAAGCCACGGATTATCCACGCCCGATTAAAGACGTCACGAAGGAAGGAGGAAAGATACCGACCAGAGCCTCATTGGCCGAAGGCGGTCACCTGATACATGAAGGAGGAGGAAAGACACCCGACCAGAGCCTCATTGGCCGAAGGCGGTCACGTGACGTGCGAGGGAGGAGGAAAGATGTCCGACCAGGACACCATTGGCCGAGAGCGGTCACATGACATACGAAGGAGCGGGGAAGCGGGTATACGCCCCCAGAGGCACAGTAAGGGAGTAGGAGTGAAAGTAAGTTACCGAAAATGGAAAATCCCTAATCAGAAATAAGAAGGGTGGATACGTATTTAGAATTATCAAGAAAACCCTGGCGCCGACAGACCCACCCCAGTTTTTTACGGCGTCAATAAAAGCGGGACCCCAACCGACAGAGATCAGTTGCAGCACGGACGGCGAGAAGAAGTTGCGCCGCGGACGGCGAGGGAGTTTGAGCGCGGGCGGCGGGCCCGGTTCATTCGCCCCCTTGCGGGCAAGAAAGGCCGGTCCGTTTGGCCTAAGAAGAGAAATTCGTCCAACCCCAGCCGAAGTGAAGAAGCTCGTCCAACAGAAGCCGAAGAGAAGAAGTTAATTCGCGCACTGACGGCGGAGATGAGTGAACAATAATTCAGACTCTGAAGAGAGAGTTAGTTTTGCGCCGCGGACGACGAGAGAGAGATCAGCCGTGAACGACAGGCAGAGATTAGCGCCCAGTGTTGAAACCAAACCACACCCCGAAATGCAAATTTCTAGAGAGCAGGCAACTCGAAGCCTTAAAGTTGTATGGTAGAAGCTTGGTGCCACAGTCCACAGAACGGGTCGGGAGGTAGGAATAATCTTGTGTAACGAGCAATTAGATATAAAAAGTTGTTACCTTTTTCTTCAATATTTTTGACCTTGTGAATTTTATTTTTCTTGTGTGTTATCACCCCCGTTGGACTCAGCTTGCATACGGCCCAATCCCTGTTTGATCCCGTCTGTCTAAGATCTAATCACAACGTGGGTAGACAGACCGGAGATCAGTGTAGTTACCCTGGTAACCAGGCGTTGGAAGCGGGTTGGGAACGACGAGGCTGGTATTCATCTAGCCAAAGGGTTAGAACGTCACACTTGGAGCAGCGAGGAGCGAACAGCTGGCGTCGCGAACGGGATCGAACGACACAGTCGACGCTGCGACCAGGGGGTCGACGTCACAGAATCCACAACACTAACATAAAATAATGATTTGAAAACCAGTCTAAAAAGGGATGAAACTGCCTTATTATAATACACAATATAAAAAATAAGTGAAATTCTACTGACATGTATTGATTTTTGGATATTCTGTTTTCCTTGTTTGCTTTTTCGTTGATAAGGCGAGAAAAGGACAGCAACACATAAGAGAAAATAACACAAGAAAACCTTACAGTGTAAAATAATGATATAATGGAATATGCATACACCTGTGTTCCCCCACAACTGCAAGGAGGATTGAGGCAAAAAAGCTTAGAAAAAAAAGTTAATCGTTAATGTCCAGACCCTAAGAAGAGGAAGTATTAAAGCTAAAATTCACGGGAGAATTTAACTAATGGGGAGGTGATATAATGGAATATGCGTAGACCCGTGTTCGCCCTCACTGGGGTGTGATTGGCTGGTGTCCGTCATAAATACCGCCGGACGTGTAGGTGAGTAAAAGAGCCTTAAGTCTGAAAGCTAAGTCTATAACGACACCCATTGAACGACGCCATTGATCTACACTTCTTACCTGCGACTACGACGCATACCAGTCGATTACTGTTCCCATATTCTACTTGGTTGTAGTAGCCAAAATCACTTAGCTACTTTGTTCAAATATATTCCTTTCCCGGACATATAAAATAAAAATTTCACACCTAAATCCGCGTGTTACTTTTTACACCGTGTTACTTTAGGCCTCGCTTTAAACTACTGACCATTTTCACACGTTTTTAGGTCTTATCCAACGTAAATGATGCTCGGCATCACTGTACATGATTGGATTCTGTAGCAAACTGGAGTGAAGGACATAATCGAGTCCACCAAGGAGGACAAACATAGATGGACTGATCGCGTCTCTCGTCTCAGAAAAAAGACTTAGAAAGTCACTAAAGCCGAGATGTCAGGTCAAGACCAATAACAATTCAGATTTTTCTTTGTATTTTGCAAAGAATCTCTAAATACATAACATTGTCACTAGACGTGATGTGATAGCAATATTGAATGCATAAAATAGTTTTTTTTTGTCATTATATTAATTGTCATAGTTTGGTATTCTTTATTAAATCTTTACCACACTACAGGTGACAATAGTCGCCATAGAATTCTTTCTCTTGCTACTCTAGACGCATTCTGTCGCCTTGGGGCGGTCGCTATAAATAAACACATGTCAACTGTTATTTCCGGTATTTTAAGCTGGAAATCAACTACTACTGCTTTGGAACAAGGCTAAACTTCCGTTTTCCAACGCCATTTTAAATTGTAAACACAAGGAAACACGTTACTTTTTTCACTAAATGAAAGCCTACTTAACGATTTTGCTTCTTATTGCACCTCCAGAACTCCACAAGGAGTAATAAAAGTTGAAGCACGTTGAATTATTTATTTTTTAATGAATTTGTTTTTTATTTCGGGTTTTTATTTCGGGATTCAATGTTTTGTTTCAACGTCAAAGCCTGCGTGCAAAACGTAATGAATTACATAATGCATTACAGCTAAATATTACTCATTCATTCTTTTATTAATATACAAAAATTAAAATATATACGCACAATACAAAGAAAGTTATAATAATTTTAAAACAGTAGGTGTTCTTGATTTTGCACCCTCAAAAATAAAAAAAAAATGAAGTGACAGGGGAGACAACTCTAGAAAGAAGTTAGCGTGGTAAGGTTAAAAATAAATATTGATTATTTTTTTCTCGCAGGAATTACATATTGTCTTTTTTATGCGCCGTGTCTCCTCGGGGCAAAGGCGATAATAGCTCTCCACAACTTCCTGTCCCTTCTAGCTATTAATAAACATTTTCTTTCTGGTATTTCTCCTAGGCTCTGTTCCGCCATCTATTTACTCACGCTCACTAAATATGCTATGTGTTGTTTTCCTCTGTCCCTCTTGCCTTCTATCTTTCCTGTGAGTATCAGATTTTCCAATCACTCCTTCCTCATTATATGTCTCAGAAACCTCTACGGTCACTTCCTGATGTTAAGTATTAGTTTTATTTTTATTTCTATTTTCACCAAAACTTCATCGTTGCTCACACGTTCGGTACATGGTATTCTCAGCATCCTTCTGGAGAAGCACATTTCTATTGCTTCAATTCTTCACTTCATCGATCGTCCATCACTTACTAGCATATAGGAGGACAGATATCATGTCGAAAACATTGTGATAACAGTAAAGAAACAAGAAGAGTTATGAGCGTTTGAATAAATCTAGAATTTGAGTTTAATTAAAAAAATGATTTAAACAAACAGCAACAAAAAGCTGCCCTTTCACTTTTCGGGCAAATCAATATTTTAATAATTAAATATTTCCCCAAAATGAAAGTGAAAAGAAACTATAAGTTCAACAATTTCTTTTGGGTCTTTGAGTTTATGTGAAGAATTTTAGCATCAAAATATAACTATACGAAGGCTTCTTAGAAAGAATCATGTCAGATGCCACCAATTCTATAGATAGAACCCGAACCTTTATGGTAATAAAATTATGGATAGACAGATGATGAAACACGTCTACTAATTTAATAAATTTATTTATCTTTCAAAAATAATTATGAAGAAGGCAGTATATTTACAAATACTAAAGCAAGACCTAAAAGTACCGTCAATTTATTTGACAATCCGAAAACTTTTAATTTGTATCTGCGTGTGTGTGTGTGTGTTGATAAAATTCCTATTTTGTGTATATAAATTTCTAATACGCGAAATTATTATTATCTCGAAAACATATATACGCATGATGATTTTCTGAGCGTAGATTAGATGTGGCACAAGGCCGAAAGCATGGAGCACCTAGAGATGATCAGTCATAATTGATCTAGCGAGACAAGCTTGCTAATCATTTCACCACGTCGAAGTGCTCAAAGGATTTTCTAAGCAAAGCTTAGATGTGGAACAAGGCCGAAAGTATGGGGCACCTAGAGATGATCAGTCATAATTGATCTAGAGAGTCAAGCTTGCTAATCATTTCCCCACGTTGAAGTGCTCAAATAATTTTCTAAGCATAGCTTAGATGTGGCACAAGATCGAATGTGTGGGGAATCCATTGAAGATCGAACTCACTATTCAGTCGCAATTGATCTACCGAGACCAGTTTACCAATCATTACACCACATCAGAAAACCCAAATATATGTGTATGGTATCAGCAATATCAATAATAGCAGTAATACAATTAGAATTAACTCTCGGCTGGACATAATATAAGTTTTGTAGTTTATTTGTTTTGTAATACTGATAAAAAAATAGGAGGGTAAAAGACATGATTTAGATGTTTAGAATTGAACAATTTTAAAAATGAGTATTCGATGAAGATGCATGCGATGTTTACCGAAGTCTGGGTAACTCAGATTAACTATCGAAATTTATAGAAAAAAAAAATCTCCCATCTGGGAGTAAAAATTAAAAATTACTTCTAATTTATTATCGGTTAAAAAATATTTTGCTAAATTTCACTCAACAATTTCAGAGGAAAAAAAAACACTAACATATCGCAGTGACGAGATCCTTCCATTTTTGTAAACAAGATCGTCTGCAAGTGTCAGAAAATGTAGCGCCTTTTTTTTCAAGGGCACTCATTAGTGAAAAAATTTAAAATAAAATGACATTTTAAATTTCTATGCTCCGGGAGCCTCTTTCTGCCCGAAAAAAAAAAAATCATTTCTGTATGAAAAATACAGGTTTGCCACAAAATGGCTGATTACTAAAAACGTCAAAGTCAAAACGTCTTTTCTTTTTATTGACGATTAAAATAAAACTGATGACAAAGCAAAGACAATTATCACTAATATTTTAACTATTCATTAAAGTCTCTTGTTGACATAATTATTATGTTGTTGGCCATTCGAGAGAAAAGAGCCTGGTACCTACTCTTCCCCAAACGACTCCAAATCCGTGACAAGTAAGAATAAACGTGTCCATTATTCTTGGCATAAACTCCGGGTGGCAATTCGAGTAAGAAAATTATTGCTATGTCTTTATAAATAGCCTCACTGTTGTCGCAGTATGCATGAAAGATCATAACGGCATTAGGGTCGATCTTCTCCAAGTTGACAACAACCACTACTTTTTGTTCCTGATCTTCCACCAACGTACGGATCCCTTCGTCGATCATCAGTTTCTGATCATCCGGATTTTCAAGAGTCAAAAGAGTTCCATTGACGATATGAAGATCCTTTGATGACGAATTAAGAAGTTTATGTAGGATATTAGCAAGTTGCTCGGTGAGATGCAATGCCAGGTTTAGACGACCAGCAGGCGCAACTATTAAAAGCACGGCAGGACTTTCCGGATTTTCTTCCGAGAGAAGGAAATAAGGAAAAGATAGGATGTTATTCCAGAAAGTTTCACTTTGTTGGCCATAGTTAGATTTGAGATTTTCCACATCTCTCAGGTAGATGGAGAATTTGCTTTTCTGGTTATAATCTGTGTCTGACTTCAACTGAATCACTACTGCGCCAAATAAGATTAAAACCGCAGAGAGTAGACCGATAAAAGGAGTATAAGATATTTCCTTTGGTCGTTTCTTTTTGTATTCTTCACTTGTCTTGTTTACGTCCGTTATTTCACTTTTGGCGCCTTCAGTTGGGCTTATATTCAAAGGATCGTTTCCGTACGGTTCTTTTCGAAATGTTGATTCTTCGGAATCGTTCTTTTTGTATTCTTTAATTATGTCATTTTCATCCGCTCTTTCATTTTGCTCGTTTTCAGTTGGGCTTATATTAAACGAATCAGTTACGTCCGGTTTGTTTTCAAACGTAGTTTCTTCAGAATCTTCCTTTCTGTATTCTCCACTTGTCTCATTTTTATCTGCTGTTTCATTTTGAACGCCTTCAGTTGTGTTTATATTCGATGAACCAGTTTCGTCCGGTTCGGATTCAAATTGTGCTTTGTCGGAATCTTTATTTTTGTATTCTTCATTTGGGACATTTTTATTTGCTGTTTCATTTTGGACGTCTTCAGTTGAGTTTATGTTCAACGATCCACTTACATCTGGTTTGTTTTCAAATTTTGCTTCCTCAATATCGTTCTCTATCTTTTCTTCTCTTGTGACATTTTCATTTGCTGTTTCATTTTGGACGTCTTCAGTTAAGTTTTTATTCAACGAATCATTTACTTCCGGTTTGTTTTCAACTTTTGTTTCCTCAAAATCGTTCGCTTTGTATTCTTCACTTTCGTCCATTTTATCTGCTGATTCATTTTGGACGTCTTCACTTGAGCTCCTGTTCAACGAATCAGTTAAATTTCTGTCTTCCTCTTCCATTAAAACTGATTGATTTGTTGACATATCAAATTAATTTTATTTTTCCGGTGAAACCGTGTCCTAGGACGGCTTTCTTTAAATTATCTTCTCCTACAATAATCGTATCATTTATTTCTGTTTTAAAATGTTTTACTTGATTTGTTTTCTAATCAAAATAAAATGTTCAATTTGTCTTTGAATTCTTCTTGAACTGCTTTTATTTTCTCTTCCCCGTTTGTAATCTTTGCTAATTTGGTTTCAACTGTTATATCATGAAATGTTACCATAAAACATTTGTATTTTGCTTTTAGTTGCTTTCATTCATATTTGTATCTTTTATCTCATATTTCCGCTTCATTTGCCACCATAAATGAAGTGTTTAACTCTCTTTTATATACGCACGTCGTTATTCGGACCTTTCTTTAGTATGTTAACATTCTTTGAACTTTTTTGATATCAGTTGTAAGGTCTCGTTCTTCAAGATTGTTTGTCATAACAACAGCAGCATTCGTACCTTGTCTGTTCGTTTTTATTCGTACTGCTTGTACTTATTCGTTATCTGTAATAGAAAAGGAAAAATGTGACAACGATATCCGAAGGTGCATTTGAATATCAAAAGATGCTTTAAAAAACTAAGCAAAGTATTAAGAAATAGGAAAATTTTGTTAGAAAAAAAAATAACAAAGAAACAACACCCAACCCTCTATGTTATAAATATAAATGCCGGATAATCTCCTCAAGGATTAAGAGAAGACTTGGATCAACAAAGATGTAGTTCAACAGACGAATGCTGAAAATAGGTTAATTATTATCGCTAAATTATTATGTTTCATCATAGCTATATATTTTTAATTGTTTCACCCGCAAGCAAGGCTGGAATGCCACTGGTATGCAGGGGGTTACAGAGAGTGAATTTGAGAGAAGAGACTGGATAAAGGGGGAACCAAGGAAAGGATAAAAGCTGAAAGAGGTTCAAGAAGATAGAAGATGGCGATTGACGTTGTATTTAAATTTTTGAAGATTATTGTTAATAGGGAAGCAAGGAAACGGAAGGGAGATTCACAGGCGAGAAGTGCAAGAAAAGAAACTATTGGAGTAGAAGTGGCGGTAACATTTTACTAATTCAACATTAAAAAGGTGGGACCTAAAAGCCAATCTAGCAGCACGCTTAAACTCACGTAGTTCGGGCATCAGGAAAAAAAAGCTTGTCAGTATTCCTTCTCGCTATATTTTTGGTACAACTCGTCGCAAAAATCTTGAAGATCTTTGCTGTAAAAGAAACTATGGATTTTTGTTGTTTTCTTTTACACAAGTCAGTATCAATCCGAGTAATGAAATATTTACACGTTTTCTGGTTTAAGGCTGACGGCATTCTCTTTGTAATATTTATTACCCGACTGGTTCAGTTTTATTTACTTATTTATTTTTAATCATTTCGTCCCAATCAAGGCGATAACACCACAAAGACACAAAAGGGTTACTGACAGTGAAGGAAAATAAGAAAAGGTTAGTGAAGAGGAAAGACAGTAAAAGAACAGGAATCAGAAAGAAATTTTGAAGATCGTAGTTGACTGGAAAGAAAGAAGCCAAAAGAGAGTTCCACAGATGAGAAGTGCAAGAAAAGAAAAAAAAAATTAGAATAGAAGTTAAGGTTACATCTAGCTATTTAAACAGTAAAATGTTGAGACCTAGTTGCCAATCGAGTACTGCGCTCAAATTCATGGAATCGATGTACCAAAGAAGCAAGCGATATTTATTCCAAAAAAATGCAAAAATGTGGCTTAAGTCCAAAAAGAGGGGATAGGGGAAGACTTGTTTTCAATCTGTTTTATCTTAAGCAAGCCACGATTACTGACCGAAAATTACCACTATTCCTTACAGCAAATCAGCATATTCTTACTTGCATTCTTACTACAGACACCATTATACCTCATAGTCTCTATATAATCCTAACTAGTTCCCATATGTACAATTTGTACTAAAGTTTATTAGAACAAGTGCAATGAAAATATTTATAGAAAAGACACAGGGAAGCCAAGTTACGGATGTTGGAATGTGACTGGAGTCGAGATGTCTGGTCAGGACCGATATTTTTTTTCTATTATTTGTAATTCACTTTAAAACGTCATTACTTAAATATTTCCGTTTTATCAGCGTTTTAAGAAAAAAATACCAAAAAACTCTCAACTTGTCCCATGTATGTATATATGTATGTATTCATTTATTTATTAGGTTGTCCTAAAAATTCGTAAACACTTGCAAAAAATTGAATTTTTATGCAACACAATCGAGACAAGCGATGGGTTCAGAAAGGGCAAAAGACACCGTCGGTTTCAAAACAAGATCGATTCGGCAAGAAAGTCATGTTGTGCGTTTGGTGGAACTTTGAAGGAATCGTGCATTTTGAGTTGGTTCCGAATGGTCGTGCCATCAATGCCGAACTTTATTGTCAGCAACTGGAGCGAGTCTACGAAAAGTCGAAGCAAAAGTACCCGGCTCTGATCAACCGAAAGCGCGCTTTGATGCAGCAGGACAATGCCAAGTCACACACCGCCAGGAAGACCAAAGACAAGTTTGAAGAGCTGGATGACGTTGAGGTTCTGCCACATCCAGCCTACAGTCCTGACTGTGCTCCATCAGATTACAGCCTTTTCTGCTCAATCCAACACTTTCTGAAGGGCCACCGATTCGACTCGTTTGATGAAGTCGAGGAAGCGTGTCAAGAATTCTTTGATTCGAAGCCGGCTGAATGGTACTTTCACCAGATCCGAAAGCTTGCAGATCGATGACAGAAAGTCTTGGAAAATGATGGTCTTTATTTTGAGGAATAATTTTTGTTGTTTTTGTTATTACTTGGCGAGTAAAATTTCAATTTTTTGCAAGTGTTTACGAACTTTTGGGACAACCTAATAATTTGGGAAATGGAAAATTGAATATGTTGTGCTAAAACAGGTTGCTAACTACATGGAGAACGTAGGCCTCCTCCCTGGAAAAGATATTAAATAGCGCCTGTCATCTGTGACTTTCAAAGTCTGTCTTGATTAGTCACACACGTCGCCGCAACGACAAGACAATCTATCAGTATAATGTCCAGCCTGATTTCGCTTGCAATCTACACGATAAATTGTGCTGATCAGCGAGTAGACTTACCTGGTATCACAAATGACGGCAGCCTGATATCGATACAACAAGGTATAAGCTTGCTTGCAAAACCTGTGGCTTAAAATGTAGGTCACTCGTTGAACTAATGAGTCACCAGAGACGACATCAGCGGTAAGGAACTCAGTTACGGAAGTGGTTGTATTTGGATACGAGTTGACTTTCCACTATGTATGTACGTATATATGTACTGTACTTTCAAATGTTTTGTTTATCGATCTGGTTAAGGGAGAAAAGTGTAACATAAGAACCACTATTGTTTTGTAAAACGACCTGGCTCTGCAGTTTTCACCATTTGTTTGTGTTTAGTTTCTGCAACTTAGCGAACATGTTGAATTTCGGCTAGAAGAGTAAATAAATAAATAAAGAGAAATAAAGAATTTAAAACACAAGTAATTCAGAATAAGCAAAAATATTTCCGAAGAAAAAAAAATTACGCATACGTAAGGTTTTATTAGTCATAATTACGTCAACACTATTGTCAGAACCAATGTACTTAGCGCTAAAGTTACGCTGTTAAATTTTAAGTAAATGAATGCCATCAAGTTTTGTGTGCATGGCATATATTCACAAAGTATTGGCGGTATTTTGATGCATGTTCTAACCGAACGAAGAAGGATGCATTCTTATAGTTCTTGTGTCAATTGTTAGAATGGCTGGGTCGTGAAACAAATTAGCTAGGAGCAGGATTGTTACTAATGATTAATCACTCCTATTCTCCAAAAGCATTATATTTTACTAAATAAAAATATATGCGATAAGTATAAAGCCTTATTGAATTGATGCTTTCGCATATTGAAGTTGGATACCGAAAATAGTAAAACAAGTTACATAGGCATATTATATTTTTTATTTCCTAACAAATCGAAGATCTTGTACCAGGCACAAAACTCAGTTAATAGAAACAGCACGTCTCTATAATAGGCGCGAAACAACAAAACAAGACGACAACTGCGCAAAATTTTAAAAAGGAAAAACACATTTATTATACAGTATCTGTCTATATTTCTGAGATGAGGTATTATGTACACTATTTACATCATTCGGACTATTGTCCTCATCTTTGTTGCCATATTTATCACAACGTTTCGCCTCTTCAGTATCTGTCTATATTTCTGAGATGAGGTATGATATACACTATTTAGATTATTCGGACTATTGTCCTCATCTTTGTTGCCATATTTATCACAACATTTCACCTCTTCAGTATCTGTCTATATTTCTGAGATGAGGTATGATGTACACTATTTACATTATTAGGACTATTGTCCTCATCTTTGTCGCCAAATTTATTACAAAGTTTCGGCCGTTGTAGGCTCCTGCCTTCTTCAGGTGGTTGGAATGTCGAACTGAACCCTTTATTTTGCTCGCTGGTGTAGACTGTTCTAGTTCCACGTGCCATGTTTAAGGACACATGGCACAGTGGATAAAGGCGTTAGTTAGATCCAGTGACAGGACACCAAAAGTTCAATATCCAATATCCAAAATAATTTTTTCGTATGAATTCAACTTGTAAGATTACAGAAATACATTGAAATTATCGCACTTGAAATCTGTTACAGCCTACATCAATAGATTGTGGTCTGGGTTGAGTTGAAAGGCGTAGTGTACAAATGAAAGTTGAATTGAAAAAGTTCTTTCTAACTTTTATAAACTACCAATTAAGCCTGTTTCCCTTGATGCTGAGAAGTACCAGGTCTCTATCGATCATTGGGATAAGGGAAATGTCGAAGCTTATAAAGAAATTGCGTGTCCGTAGTCTTCTGTTGTTAAGTGTCCTTCTAAATGATCGGCCTCTATAAAAGCGAAACGGATAGATGTGTTTCTATAATTTCTTTTAAAGCTTTCCATTGACTGAAAAAATAATTTAATTATTTGTTTGGATTGACGATTGCATATAATATGTCGGTCTGGAAATAATTTATCTGATGAGCCTTTATGTATTTTATTTTATTTTATTTCTTGCGTGCTATATATCTCCAGCATGAAAACCTCCGTCAGAATTTAAAGAAATAGGTACCGTCATATATCTTGATATACAAGCTTTTCTGCTTATGCTATATTAAATAGAAATATTTTTTTTCAAGCGTTTCACCCCAAGCAAGGCAGGAAGCCACTAGGACGCAAGGGGTTACAGAAAATTTGGAGCAAGATCAGATAGGAGTGATAGAAGAAAGGATGAAGAGAAGGGTAGTGGATAGATCAAGGCAACTGGAGATGTCGATTGACATTACATTTGAATAGCTGGAGATTATAGCTCTCAGGAAAACTGGAATAGGGAAAGGAGTTCCACAGGCGAGAGGTGCGAGACATGAAGCTATTGGAGTAGAAGAGACGGCTACATTTAGGAGTTTCGACAGTGAAGGGATGAGAGCGGGATGCCAGCCTCGTAGGGCGCTTGAACTCATGAAGTCTAGGAACCAGCGAATGCAGCTCCTCGGAGCAATTGCCAAGAAAGAATTTGTAAAAAAGACAGAGAGAGGCGACGGCGTGTCTGTGAGAAAGTTACTGTAGACGAGATGCCAGAGCAGGGCTGATTATATTGTATATCTGCCTCTGGAGCCTATCAAGAACCCCCGAGGCAAACAGAAGGGGCTCCAGACCATATATGACAGCAATACCCCATAATAACAGATAACTGACAGTACCTATGAATATTTTAGGGTTTTCTTATTTAAATTTTCTGATGAATCATAATTCTTAAAGTTAATGATTAAATAATATCCTTGCGAGTTCCACGGTTATAAAATATCCGTGTAAATTCTCCCATTGTTTCGTTAATTATTTGAGATTAACAACTTTAACCAAATATTAAAATAACATTATAACGCAGGTCATTATTTAAAGAAGAAGTATTCATTTTTCAGCACCCCTAATTAAAAGGGTGTAATCTTTTTCGTCTTTGATTCCATGTCTTTTCCTGGAAATTGTAACACTTTTTTCCTCATATCTGATGGTTAACCCCATCTTTGTAACCTCTGAAAATTGTTACCCTGTCGTAAGAGGCGCACAACAGGAAATTTTTGTGCAGCTTTGTATTTGTAACTTTTTTTTTGTAATATTGTTGTTGTGGTAAGATCCACCTAATTTGCATAGTGGAGTACCGACCATATAAATATGATTGGTACCGGGAAGACGGGGGAAGGAATCAAGAGATTCAATCCAGAGACTCTGCCCGACTGCGACTAAGTCAACACATTCTCCAGGAACGGTCTTCCCAGGAATATACAAAAGACTATATGTAAATATTGTGTACACTTTCTTGTTTCAATACATTTTGTTCTAAGTACATTTTGTGTTGCATTATTATTCCATGCATTAATCAAGTTTCAACAATTGTATAATAAATAATTTGGACTATTGTCCTCATCTTTGCAGGTCATTATTTAAAGAAGAAGTTTTTATTTTTCAGCACCCCCATCGTCCTACCGAATGGGACAAAAGGTCGAGATTTAAAATGGGTTTAACGGCAAGAACGGTGAGAGACACAGGATTCATTATTGGCGGCCAGAATCTTAACAACATAAGGTATGCAAATGAGACTGTATTGATAGCAGACATAGCAAGGAGAGTAAAAGAACTCCTACAGAAGGCAGTGAAGGAAAGCAAGAAGAAAGTACTAAGCACCAATTGCAAGAAGACATGGTTGTTAGGAAAAGAAACAACCCAACATGCAAATTACAAATTGGGGATACCAAAATCAAATAAGTAAACCAATTTAAATATCTGATAAGTGTTTTACCAGCGGACGGAATGTGCAACACTGAAATCAGAAGAAACTTTGGAATAAGTAAATATGTCTTCCAAAATCTAAGCAACGTACTAAGAAACAGGAAAATTTCGTTAGAAAAAGAGTACTGTAATTTTATGCAATATCAGTTCTCCTATATGACATTGAAAGCTAGACAATCTCTTCACAGATGAAGAATAGACTTGAGGCAACAGAAATGTGGTTCTACAGAAGGATGATGAGAAAGGCATGGACTGTTTTTAGAAAAAAAGCTCACTTATACTTAGCATCAGAAAGAGACAGTTGAAATATGATACTCACATGACAGATTGAAGGCAAGAGGAACTAAACCACTAAGACGCGAGGGGGGGATTTACTGAGTGTGAGCGAATATGAGAAAAAAAAAACGATGATGAAGAGAGACAAGAATAAAAAGAACAAGAATTAAAAAGGACAGAACATAACGATTAACTTAAAATTTGAAGATCATCGGGAAAGGAAGAAGCCGGTAGCGAGTTATACAAATGAGAAGTGCGAGAGAAGAAACTGTTAGCATAGAACTAACGGTTACACCTGGCTATTTCAACTTTAAAATGCTGAGACCTTGCCGCCAATCTAGTACTGTATTTCAAATTTATAAAGTCAAGTTAGCAAATAGGAGAATTCATCAGAACAATTATCATGAAAGTATTTAAAGAAAAAGCACAGGGAAGCTACATTATGGCGGTTGGAAAGTGACTGAAGCCGAGATGATAGGTCAGAACCAATGCTATCACAGAGTCTTTGGATGTTATACATAATCTCTAAATATTTAGCAGAAACACTAGACCAGATATATCAGCAATATTCGAAGCTTGGACGAATGGTAAACGTATAAATATGTAAGATAGATTCTGGCGAGAAAAACTGTCTAGCACGAGACAGGGAACCAACTTTTCTAGCGGCATACCTAGCAATTGATTTCATATAATTTTTCAATTGTATGTGAGCGGAAAACTTTAGCCTGTGAAGACGCAACTAGTCATTCTCCTGGAGGTTAGCATCAGCACTACTGAAATTAACAGGCCATTCCTTGCCCCGGTTAACAACAAACAGATTATAGATAATTTTTTTAGATCAGCTGCCAATTTGATAGTATTGCAAGAATGCGTATCGCAGAATAGTCGAAAAGATGATAGGTTTTTATTGTGCTTATTGATTTAATGTTTTTCGTCTTGTAACGTAACGTAATAGTTATCGACGCGGAAAGTGATATCGGTATTCTGAGATCAAGTTTCGGTCGAGGTTGTTGCATTCAATTTCATAGAATTATCCTTGGAGAAGATATGAATTCATTTTATCCCACTCTCAGAGCAGACTGGGTTATGTAACCTTGGTTTTTATCCTTGGCAGAAGGGTCATTTGGAAAACAAATGCGGCGGAGGCACGGTGGAGTAGGAGGCACGGTGGAATAATGGATAGCGGCTCGAATTAGGGAATCAGAGAGCCGAGTTCGAATTCAAGTCAAATTCATTACATTCAATTACGTGCTAATACCCTTGGGAAAGTTATGAATCCTTTTTCTTCCTAACCCAGCTATGGGTAAATAGTAGGACAGACCGGGTTCTATAGCCTTGGATGGCAACTGGTCTACCGCAAAAAGAAATGGCAACCTACTACAGGAAAAAAATCTGCCATGTCAGCCATGTATCGAAAGATATATGATCGCCTAAGCGTATATGGCACATAACTGACTGAACAAAGAAATACTTACCCCGAAGTATGTAAGGGTTCAAATACCCAAGGCAACTGTGAATATGTTAAATTTAATTTTATTTACAAAAACAAAGCATCGTCCTCTGCAGCAATTTCTAATAGTAACAAATAAAGCCCGCTCACTGATTTCTCAATAACGTCTCGGATTGAAGAAT
>CAHIKZ030005628.1:1112500-1132500 GCA_903632075.3 Acanthosepion pharaonis | reverse complement strand
GCAGCAATTGTTTACGTGTTATTGTATCGTTGCAATCAATTGCTTTAGGTTACTCTAACGTTGCGAACAATTGTTTTCATCTTACCGCAACGTTTCAAATAATTGTTTTCATGTTACGGTAACATTGCAACAAATTGTTTTATTGTTACTGTAAACGTACGACCATTTGTTTTCGTGTTATTGTAACGTTGTGACTTATTGTTTTCCTATAACTGTAACGTTGCAACCAAGTGTTTTCTTGTTACTGTATCGTTGTCATAAATTGTTTTCCTTCATGTTACAGAAACGTTTCAACCATTTTGTTTTGCCGTTACTGTAAAGTTGCGATCAATTTTTTCCCCAAACTGACCGCTCATCGTCAACATTTTCACAAGGATTTGCTAGCGTTGTAAACTGCTGTAACTGAAAAAAAAAACCTGCACAAGTCAAATAACATCGGAATGCTTCTTTTTTTTACTTAACTATATATAGAATGTGTAAATTGGAATATGGTCCTACACAGCTCCCTGTTTTTTTGCTGCTATAATTATTTTTTTGCTAATTTTCAACTATTCTTTGTCCTTGTGGCATTTATTTAGCCAATGGTTCAAACTTACTACTTTCTTTTGTTTCTCTTGCCTTCAATAGACCCTGTGAGTGTTAAATTCTCCAAGCCTTATTTCCTCATTATGCGTCTCAAATATTTCAGCTCTCACTTTCTGATTGTTAAGAGTAATTTTACTACTTCCTATTCACGTTAAAAGTTACTCATGTATCACATGTTCTGTCCATGTTATTCCCTATATTCATCAGCAGAACCACATTTCTGTCGCTGCAAGTGATTTTTCCATTTCACTTCTGTATGGAAGATTACACATAGGTTTCGCTTACGGTTACATCACGTTGAAACACCGTTTTCTATCCGATCCCCAAAGTTAAGCAACATCGAGCCTGGTCAGTACCTGGTAAGTAATAAAAATCCATTTAACTGCCGTATACATGATTGATTGATTTGTTTTCTACGCTTTATCAATCATTTGAAGGTTATTTAAAGCCCGAAAATATTTTTCGATTGTGATATTTTTTTTTTAGATAATAATGGTTTAATCATACAAGTCTTACTAATTAACCCATAGCTGGGGGAGAAGAGGTGGATTGCACAAAAGTAAATACAAGGAACCCAACAGGAATTGGGACTCGGCTCTCCCATTAACAATTCCATTATCCATAACACCGCCCACACATTCAAACTTCCAGCACCTCGTATTCCTGAGCGATCACCCATCTAGGTACTAACAAGGCTTGATCTTGCTTAACTTCGGTGATCGTACAGGAAGTGGTGTTTCAACGTGATGTGGCTGGAAGCCTTAAAAGGGATGAGTCTTTGTCAAAATATTGTAGTTGCGTTGATAGTGAGTTACAATGTCAGGAATTATTTTGCTGAAGAGGATGATTTGAGTGATTCATTTTCTATGGTTTATCAACCCTTTCCATCCAGAAAATATTTTTAGATTGTGAGAATTTTTTTTTAGATAATAATGGTTTAGTTATACAAGTCTTACTAATTAACCCATAGCTGGAGGAGAAGAAGTAGATTCATTGTTTTTTCAAGGGCATTTGCGGGTAAGTGAATATAACGAACCTAACAGGAATTGAAACTCGGATCTCCGATTAGCAACTCCAAGCTATTATCCATTGAACCACCCGCACATACAAGCTTACAGCACCTGGTAACCCCAAGCGGTTACTGACAAGGATCGACGTTGCTTAACCTTGGTGATTGTATGGGAATATCCGAAATGGTCTTTGTTTGCACCCTTGTTGCTCAGCCTTCACTCAGGTTCTTTGCACTATCGATGATATTGTCGCTCTTGATATGATGTAAACATAGACCTTTGTGTCCGTAATAGAAAGGTGTGTTAAAAAGGACGGTTTTTCCTATGTCACCGCTTTTATTTTAATTACCTTCACTCATTGGCAATGTTTTTTTTACAGTGATGTGAGCCACTCAAGGTAGAGGGTTACAGAATAAGAGGCACAATTTAGGCGGATATATGGTGAAGATAACCATTAATCCTATAGTTGAACAGATTTTAGTGATCGGGAAAAAACCTTTTGGGAGTCGGTTCCACAAAGCAGCGGTTCCGGGAAATAAGCTGCTCAAGTGGATCTTACATCTCCCAAATGGAAGACTAAAGGAATGAGGGTGGTTCGCTAGAATGTGGGTGACATGGCGCGTTTTAACCGTGAGGGTTCGAACTGGGGGAAATAAGAAACGTAGTTTGTCTGAGAACTTTCCATAGAAACAGCGATAAAACAGTTAGAGGCTTGCGAATTTTTGTCTGTCAGAAAGGAGTTGTAGGATGGAAGATAATTTGTCCCCCACGAGGATGAGGAGAAACTTTTGGGCTCTGTCGAGACTGGAAAGTGAAGACTGTGCAGCTCCTGACCATATATGGCAGCAGCACTTCTGGGAAGCACGGTGGGATAATAGATTGAGGAATCGGAGAGTCGAGTTCGAATTCCAGTCGAATCCATTACATTCAATTATGTGCTAATACCCTTGGGAAAGTTCTGAATCCTCGTCTTCTCCCCCAGATAAATAGCAGGACAGATCAAGTTCTCTAGCCATGGATGGCAACAGATCGACCGCAAAAAGAAATGGCAACCTAATGCCTCGTCAGTCATGTATCGAAAGATACATGATCGCCTAAGCGTGTATCACGCATGGCACATAACTGACTAACTTTTTTGTTCTTCTGACTCGGGTTTATATATAATTATTTAAGAAATATAGTCTTACGATGTGCTATATTTATGGGATAAAGTGCTCAATATCAGAGATAGGGCGTGTGTAAGTATAAAAGTGAGCATAGAAGTCAACACTTAGAGGCGACCGTCTGTTTCATGCTAGCCTGACGATTGCATCTAGCATGAAACAGACTATCGCCTCTCAGTGTTGACTTTTATACTTATATAATTATTTATAAAGGTTGAATTTCTGACCCCGTTTTCGTTACTACGTTGCCTGCTGGACCGTGCTAATACCTTTTGGAAAGGTATGAATCCTCTCCTACTCCTCCCAGCTATGGGTAAAGAGCAGAACAGACCGGGTTCTATAGCCTTGGATGGCAACTGGTCTACCGCAGAAAGAAATGGCAACCTACTGCGGGAAAAAATCTGCCTCGTCAGTCATGTATCGAAAGATACATGATCGCATAAGCCATAAGTGACTGATTCCATTTTAGGTCTGATCTGACTCTTGTACAATTAAAGGATAACACAAAGATTCAGGTATTTACTAGAGTGGTACAGAGAAGCGACCGATTTTCCAGCATCTTTAGCGATCGATCATATATATACGTGCTCGATTTGGGGCATGGGTTGAGTTTATGGTCAAATAGGCGTTCAAGACACGGGAGTTTCCTGAGGAATCATCCATTCATCGTGATTGGTGATAGTTCTGGGTTCGATCGTCGATTAAGGAATGTAATTTAGTTTTCGAGGCATTGAATATAACCAGCCAGTTCCCCACCCCCACCCTGAGAAGTTAGAGCTAGTTCAGAGGGGAGATCAGCTGCCAATTTCTGGTCATATGGAATTTTGGAAATGCATCTGTATATATATATATATATATATATATATATATATATATATATATATGTAGTCGCATCAACATAAAAATCACTTTAGTCTGATGAAGTCCTTAAGAAAGAAATTCGTCACACGAAAACTTTTGTCATAATTTATTCCATAATATATATATATATATATATATATATATATATAAGAGACGCGCCATGTCACCGACATTTTAGTTTACCACCCTCTTTCCTATATATATATATATAATATATATTGTTCAAAATGTGTTATACAGTGTAACCCGGATATAAGAGACCCGGATATAAGAGAAACCCGGATATAAGAGAGATTTTCTCCGGTCCCAAATTAGAGCCTGTGTTAGTTAATGTATATAAAATAGACCAAACCCGGATATAAGAGAAACCCATATATTAGAGACTTCTTCTCCGGTCCCGACAACTCTCTTATATCCGGGTTACACTGTATATATTGTTGAATAGTGCTTAATATCGGAGATAAAACGTTTATAGATATAGACAGTATGGGCATAAGATTTAACACAGTATGGTGACTCGGTTTCACACCACAACGCGATTTTTAAACGAAGTCTTATTCCTATCTCCAATACTCCTATCTCAACTCTTTCTCTTTCTCTATCTCTCTCCTTTCTTTCTCTTTCTCTCTCTCTCTACCAACTATGTTACCCACACATTCCTGCACGAGTATACTTACTGAAGATAAACAGTTTTTGTAAAGTTTTATATTCGCTTTCTCATCATTTCCCGTTCGAGTTTTGAACAAGACAACTAAATTGGAATTTGCTATATGATGCCACTTACGAACAATGAATCATCGTATTAAATTTGGTTTCAGCATCACTGTTATATTTCGTAGCCATTGACTGAGAAACGCTTTCTTCCTTTTGCCGTGTGGTACTAATATTCCACAACTGGACTATTTTATACATCAAAGACAGAAAATTAATGAGAAGAACACGAATTTACATCTTTAAAATGTCGGCAAACATGGAAAACGTGCCCGCAATAAGACGCAGTATCAAAAGGATGGTTTTTCTATTGGCACCAATTTTTTAACTAACATCACTCTTCGGTAATGCTTTCTGTTTTTAAAAAAAAGAGATGCTTGGAATCGTAATGAAACATAAACATATGATAGTGAATCTATAAATTTTCTTGAGAATTGACCACAAAAATAATAATCACTATTTATTTATTAGATTGTTTCTTGGAATGGTTGGCAAAACATAAAATAATCGTTCACTCGCCAGTAGTTTACCATCGCCAGAGGAGACACATTTGTAGTGTTGAAACACAATTGAAATTGTGTACCGATTTTTAACATGTTTTTGTTTTAATATCTTAAATAAATAAATTATGTATGTATGTATGTATGTATGTATATATATATATATATATATATTTAAAGATATTTTTATGTTTATACGTATAATTGTCGGACTTTGTCCATTTCATATATATATATATATATATATATATATATATATATATATATATATATATATATAAATAACTAGACTCGTTTCGAAAAACCCTCGAATTTTTGATTTGTTAATCAAATCAATTTCGAGGGAAAAAAAGCTTTTAAAAAAAGAAAGAGCTACAAACATGAACTTCTGCCGACAGAAAAATCGCACAGATGCAGGTCTGAAGCCCAAAGAAAAAACCCCGATACGAGTAACAACTAACTAACAAAAGAGCTCAATGCAACCGTAGAGCAGACCTAGATACACCTAGTGAGCCAGACAAGCTTTCCCTGACGATCCGTTTAGGTGAAACTAGGTTTGTCTGGCTCACTAGGTGTATCTCTCTCTCTCTCTCTCTATATATATATATATATATATATATATATATATATATATATAGGATACCAGAAATACCTCCCACATAATTGTAAAACATTTGCTACCTGGTGCGGCAGAAACACCACCCAGATAATAAAACATTAGCTAGATGAAGACACCATTGCCACTTGCTTAACTTCACTCGAATCACATAGATGGCAGTTTAAAATATAGGAGGTATTTCTGCCGCATCCTGTTACTATTATTAATATTTCTGGGGGGGTGGTATATGAATGAAGTATTTCTATCGCTACCGCTCTTTCTCTCTCTCTCTCTCTCTCTCACACACACACACACACATACACAAACTATATATATATATATATATATATATATATGTACAAGTATATTGGTGTATACGGAATATATTCCAATAACCAACAAATACTATTCTTAAAAGAGTGCTCAATACAGAGTAGAGACATTCAACAACATCACTTGAGTAGACACCAGAAGTGTTAAAAGAAAATGGTTATTTTCATAGTGATTTTACATTTTTATGTTATAATTTCGGAAAAATGATTATATATATATATATATATATATATATATATATATATATATATATTAAAATTAATTGATTTAAAATATGGTTTTTTCGCTACACAGTTCTAACCATGTTTCAAAAATGGAAACTAAAAGCCCCGAATTTAATTTTGTGATTAAATTAAAGACATTAGTTCCATTTCATCCTCAAGCGAATTTTAGAGTAACTTTTTAAAATTACTGGGTTTTAAATACACAGCTAAAACAAAATTCATGTTTCCAAGGTTACAGATAAATCTATTTTTCTAGACTGGGCTGACTGGGTTTTCAATATGTCTATAATTTAATGTATCAGTTATTGGTACGTTTGGGTCGTAGGAAGGGATGTATTTTTCAATGAGATCTCACTTCCGTTGAAAGCCTGTCGTCTAGATTTTTTTAAAATTATATTGTTAACGGCTAAAATTCTTACGGCATTTTTTCTTTCGTATATTTAGAGATTTTTTGGGGGGGTTGTTTAGTTAAGAATACATTTTATATAAGTACAATTTGAAATATTTTTACTTTTAAAAAAAAAGTGGGGGGCCTGTCTCTCCTTTATATTGCTTTCTGCAGCTGCACTGGATAGCGTACAGACAGTTTTTAGTCATGTTCTCCTCTATACGGAGGGGTCTTACTCGGGAGAGATATCTGCGAAGTGTCGTTCAGCGTTTGAAGGTTGTCCTGATGTTGTATGGACCGCAGATCCTTTGTATTTTCTCTAACAAACCCTTTACATAAGGCAGGCAGACTGTTTTCTGAGTGTTGTTGTCATCCTCCTCTTGTACCTGCATATCCCAGTTTTTTGGAACTGTTGTCATGTACCCAGGGTAGTTGTTACGTTGTAGGGTACTACTTATACTGACCAATTTTTTTATCTAATGTCTCTGGGTCGCCACTTATGATTTTTGCTCGGTGTTGTAAGCAGCGGAGGATCCCTTTCTTTACGCTGTATGGATGGTTGGAGTTGAAATTGAGGTACTGTCCGGTGAATGTTGGTTTACGGTATACGGATGTCTTGAACCCATGCTCTGTTCGAGATATTAGAACATCCAGGAATGGGAGTGTGTTGTTACTCTCTTTCTCTATCGTGAACTGTATCGAAGGTCTTATTGAGTTCACATAGTCCAGTAGAACCTGAACATTTTCCTGGTGAAATGGTCGGCTCCCTCTACCGCCCCAGTAAGTACTTGACTTTTCTTGCTCTCCTCAGCCTTTAGGTCAGGTACATGTTTGAGGCCCAATAATCTTTCAAAGCACGGTGCCTCTCCGAGGGGACATCCGTTCTTCCTGATCGTTCTGTTTCCTATTGTCTAAGAGACAAATTTAAAGGCCTTACATAGAGAATCCTTAGGATGGTGGTTACAATTTGATGTCCTCACAGTTTAATGAATTTTATGTCTCAGTCGGTCCTTTCTCACGCCATTTCAAATTAAGTTGGTCACTCTTGCCCAGTTTTTACATTCCTACACCCATGTGCAAATTAATTGAAACAAAACGAATACTTCTGTTATTATTTACTTTTTTTTCATATTTTTCAAATGAAAAATGATCCCGTGTATATGTTAGTATTTCGTATGTCCAGTTCACGAAGTCGTTCCTTGCAGATTGACCACAGATTATAGATTGGATTTAAATCAGGAGAGTTTCCGTGTAAGTCTATAATACTTTGATTTGCTCAATGGTAAGACTTGCCAGTGCGTTCGTGCAGCCTCACAATTTCGTACGCTTCCTTGGAGTAACGTCCATCGCGGGTAATGGCCGTAGGACAACTAATCGACAGTCAAGACAATAGCGTTTGGGCGTGATGAAAATTTGATGTAATTATGGATGACGCAATATTTTTCAAGGCCAAACAAATTTCATCATACATCCCGAAAATAGATTCATATTACTGCACACCACTGCAAATTACCTAATTTAAGGAAGAAATAGAAATTGATTACACCCTGTTACTCCAGTGGATCTAAAAACGACCGTATGGTAAAAGAAAAGTAAAGCGGTTGTTTCAATTAATTTGCACAAGGGTGTAATTTGCAATTTTATTGACTAAATGCTCTTATCATTATAAAAAAGCGGAATCTCTTTACTTCAACTGCACATACATTTCAGACGACCAGAAATTCCAAACCAAATGAATTCCTGTAATTTAGTATTTTCGAAAAATATTTATTACTGCCTTGAAGAAATTTAAAATTAATTACCGAATTTCTTTAAGCCATTATTTCGAACAAATCGATCTTTTTTTATGTACGGTGTTCCTTCAGGACATAGACAATCGTGACTCTCTGCAACTTTTATCCATTGTAACTCTTAGCACCGTTTGACGCGCACACATGTGTATATGTGTGTGTGTGCGCGCGCGCGTGTGTGTGTGTGTTGATTTGACGACCACACGATTATCAAGATATCTTACACTTCATCTCTCGGATACAAGTTCTATTGCACAACATTTAAAAACACATTCCTGTCACCTTCACAATACAGGAAAATATTTATTGACAAGACCAATATACTACCCCATGAAAATAATAAAAGAACTTCAAATTCTCGATGCCATCTATATCAAAAGCAACCAACCAACACTCAACAAAATTTATAACGAGTTTAGCAGCAAGGTGTTCAAGTGCATTTAACTAACATTTAATACCACTTTGCATTTCTACCAATTCCTGGTTAGCTCCCTTATATTGGGATGCTTTTTTTTTGGCAAAAATTTCCATAGCCACAACGGATGAATTTTAATTTTAAAATAATTATAACAGAGTGTGTTTACGCATGTTTTTTTTTTTTTTAATGAAATCACCATCACAACGAGCACAGTTACAATAAGTTTGATTTTTTAATTCAACGCTGCGGATGATCTCGGGGGAGATCGAAAGAATTTGGGTAGGAAAAAACTACGACGCCTACCTTGATGGATTTCATCTTAACCGAAAGAAACTGATTTGAGAACTAGAAATAATTATTATAAAAATAAATAGACATAATATCTCTATATTATTCAGTGAAATGTTTGAATGAAGATATGCTGCCTAAATACATACATACATACATATATATATATATATATATATATATATATTTGTGTGTGTGGGGATGTGTGTGTGTGTGTGTAAAGACTGTTGCATGATTTAAATAATTGAGAGGTTTAAAAGAATATATAAAAGAAAAGAATAAGAAAATAATGGTAAAATCACAGGAAATGGCCTAAGAATGACAGATATCGCTAAATACGAGAATAATTGCTCCTATAATTTTTGGTCAACATAAAAATGCCTCCTTGTTTGCTCATGTGACGATAGGATTAATTATGAATCCGAAAAAAAAATAATCAGCGTCCAAATATATTACTTGCCAAAACAGCAGGATCCAAAATATTATTTAAGAGTAGTATTTCGAAAAAAAAAAAATAGCAGATAAAAAGTAGTCCCCCAAACTCCGTGGCTCTTGTGATAACTTTAGGAACTAAGTGAAACTAGAACTAATGTGAGGATGAAATTCCCCAAGAAAATGTTTGTGTACGTTTTGCACGGAGCGAGAGACTACTTAGATAAAAGATAAAATCTTGATCATTTTTCTAGCCTTTCATAATGCAGGCTGCGTATAATCTTCAAGAAAGGACCACTTGTGAAGTCTTGCTTTTGTATCAAAGAGGTTATACAGAATAATCTGAAAGCGCCATTAAATGGCTGCACCCTTTAGAAAAGAAAAAGCAAATCTGGTCTAAATAACTCTGGGGACCTCGTTATGGCTTCAATATATTAATGAAGTTAGACCCAATGTCAACATAGGAGACGTCTGTGTACGTTTTGCACCGAGTGATAAGCATAGAGAATATATATATATATATATATATATATATATATATGTATGTATGTTTGTATGTATAAAGCCTTTCATATTAAAGGTTGCGTTTAATCTTCAAGTAAAGAACACATGTGGAGTTCTGGTTTACTATCAAAAAGGTATCCACAATTATCCCAAAAGGCCATTAAAGGATTGTACCTTTTTTTCCAACCGCAGGTCGGTGTGATTATAACTTTGTTTTTAAGTTGAGTAGTGCTGCTCTTACTGCTACTACTACTGCTAATAATAATAATAATCGCGCGATGGGTGCAATACTGATGTAGAAAAAAGAACTGCAGAGAGAAGAATCCAGCTGGGAACCATATGGCTATAGACTTTAAAGAGACTAAAGCAAACATGGACAAACATTAACCATAAGGTCGGCTCTCTGTGTCTTTTCTGTAAACACTATTTGGTATGTGTCTATATTTCTGAGATGATGTATTATGTACACTATTTACATTATTCGGACTATTGTCCTCATCTTTATCGCCATAATTATTACAACGTTTCGGCCTTTCAGTATCTGTCTATATTTCTGAGATGAGGTATTATGTACACTATTTACATTATTCGGACTATTGTCCTCATCTTTGTCGCCATAATTATTACAACGTTTCGGCCTTTCAGTATCTGTCTATATTTCTGAGATGAGGTATTATGTAAACTATTTACATTATTCGGACTATTGTCCTCATCTTTGTCGCCATAATTATTACAACGTTTCGGCCTTTCAGTATCTGTCTATATTTCTGAGATGAGGTATTATGTAAACTATTTACATTATTCGGACTATTGTCCTCATCTTTGTCGCCATAATTATTACAACGTGTCAGCTTTTCAGTATCTGTCTATATTTCCGAGATGAGGTATTATGTACACTATTTACATTATTCGGACTATTGTCCTCATCTTTGTCGCCATAATTATTACAACGTTTCGGCCTTTCAGTATCTGTCTATATTTCTGAGATGAGGTATTATGTAAACTATTTACATTATTCGGACTATTGTCCTCATCTTTGTCGCCATATTTATTACAACATTTCGGCCTTTCAGTATCTGTCTATATTTCTGAGATGAGGTATTATGTAAACTATTTACATTATTCGGACTATTGTCCTCATCTTTGTCGCCATAATTATTACAACGTGTCAGCTTTTAAGTATCTGTCTATATTTCTGAGATGAGGTATTATGTACACTATTTACATTATTCTAACTATTGTCCTCATCTTTGTCACCATAATTATTACAACGTTTCGGCCTTTCAGTATCTGTCTATATTTCCGAGATGAGGTATTATGTACACTATTTACATTATTCGGACTATTGTCCTCATCTTTGTCGCCATAATTATTACAACGTTTCGGCCTTTCAGTATCTGTCTATATTTCTGAGATGAGGTATTATGTAAACTATTTACATTATTCGGACTATTGTCCTCATCTTTGTCGCCATATTTATTACAACATTTCGGCCTTTCAGTATCTGTCTATATTTCTGAGATGAGGTATTATGTAAACTATTTACATTATTCGGACTATTGTCCTCATCTTTGTCGCCATAATTATTACAACGTGTCAGCCTTTCAGTATCTGTCTATATTTCTGAGATGAGGTATTATGTACACTATTTACATTATTCTGACTATTGTCCTCATCTTTGTCGCCATAATTATTACAACGTTTCTGTCTATATTTCTGAGATGAGGTATTATTATACCTTTTACAGGACTATTGTCTCATCTTTGTCGCCATTTATTAGATGATCTGATATTTCTGATGAGATATTATTACACTATTTACATTATTCGGACTATTGTCGTCATCTTTGTCGTCATAATTATTACAACGTTTCGGCCTTTCAGTATCTGTCTATATTTCTGAGATGAGGTATTATGTACGCTATTTACATTATTCGGACTATTGTCCTCATCTTTGTCGCCATAATTATTACAACGTTTCGGCCTTTCAGTATCTGTCTATATTTCCGAGATGAGGTATTATGTACACTATTTACATTATTCGGACTATTGTCCTCATCTTTGTTGTCATATTTATCACAATGTTTCGGCCCTTCAGTATCTGTCTATATTTCTGAGAGGACGTATTATGGACACTATTTACATTATTCGGACTATTGTCCTCATCTTTGTTGCAATATTTATCTCAACGTTTCGGCCGTTATACGCTTCGGCCTTCTTCAGGTGGTTGGAATGTCGAGCTGAACCCTTTATTTTGCCCGCTTTATCCACTATGCCATGTGTCCTTAAGGACACATGGCATAGTGGTTAAAGGTATTGGTTAGATCCAGTGACAGGAGCAAAAGAGTTGCGAGTTCAATACCTGGTTAAGGCAATGGAGATTTTGGAGAGGTGAATTAACAGGTGATAACTGATAACTGACATCCATTAGACATGGCACGTGGAACTAGAACAGTCTACCCCAGCGAGCGAAACAAAGGGTTCAGTTCGACATTCAAATCACCTGAAGAAGGATTAATAAATAAAAAATATATACCTATATATACAGTGCTGTGCATAATTATAAGGCAGCTGAATTTTATCTTTAAGTTTTAGCAAGCAAGATAATTTTTTAATATTTTGTATCTTATTATATGGTATTAATAATCGGAAAGTTTCAAATAATTACTATGAGTAGAAAATCAGTTTTTGTAAAATAATTTAAAAAGGCGAAAAACGATTGGTGCATAATTATAAAGCTATTAAAAAAAAATTATTACAAAAGTGACAAACATTTAAAATTTATGAAAATTAATATTTAGCTTGTTTTCCGTGATTGGCTGCTATTTCAAGCATTCTATTTTTCATAGAATAGATTATCTTCTGAGTGTCGTTTTGGTTAATTGAATTCTAGGCTTTCAAACTTTCACTTTTGAGGTCTTCCTTGTTATTTAATAGATGCCCATTGTTGTATACTTGTGTAACCAATATCCCCGAAAGGTTCTCGATAGGACTGAGATCAAGTGATCTGGCGGGCTAATCCGTAACATTGATTCGGTTAACTTGAAATCACTCCATAGTGGACTTGGCTTTATGAACAGGAGCTTTGTCTTGCTGAAACAGCCAATTTCGACCACCAATGTTTTTTTTTTCCATAAGGCAAGAGAAAAGTAGATAACAAATTCTGATAATCCAAAGCGACAAGCATGCCATTAATAAGATAACCCATCCGGACCGTCCAAATTAATTTTTTTTTTTCATCGAAAAATGCTACACCTTTCTATTACTTGTCCCAAGTCATATGAGTGAAACATCCAATTCCAAACTTGCCTGTATCTCGGAAAACGATGTGACGTCATTGCTTGCTTCTTTTTTGATCACTCTGATATCCCGGTCACTTAATTTCTGGCTTCTTCCGGTTCTTTTCCTGGCTTCCTATTCTTCCGTGACATCCCTATCACTTAATTTCTGGCTTCTTCCGGTTCTTTTCCTGGATTCCTATTCTTCCATGACATTCCTGTCACTTAATTTCTGGCTTCTTCCGGTTTTTTTCCTGGCTTCGTATTCTTCCGTGACATCCCTATCACTTAATTTCTGGCTTCTTCCGGTTCTTTTCCTGGCTTCCTATTCTTCCGTGACATCCCGATCATTTAATTTCTGGCTTCTTCCGGTTCTTTTCCTGGCTTCCTATTCTTCCGTGACATCTCTATCACTTAATTTCTAGCTTCTTCCGGTTCTTTTCCTGGCTTACTATTCTTCCGGGACATCCCTATCACTTAATTTCTGGCTTCTTCCGGTTCTTTTCCTGCTTTCGTATTCTTCCGTGACATCCCTATCACTTAATTTCTGGCTCCTTCCGGTTCTTTTCCTGGCATCCTATTCTTCCGTGACATCCCTATCACTTAATTTCTGGCTTTTTCCGGTTCTTTTCCTGGCTTCGTATTCTTCCGTGACATACATATCACTTAATTTCTGGCTTCTTCCGGTTCTTTTCCTGGCTTCCTATTCTTCCGTGACATCCCTATCACTTAATTTCTGGCTTCTTCCGGTTCTTTTCCTGGCTTCGTATTCTTCCGTGACATCCCTATCACTTAATTTCTGGCTTCTTCCGGTTCTTTCCTGGCTTCGTATTCTTCCGTGACATCCCTGTCACTTAATTTCTGGCTTCTTCCGGTTCTTTTCCTGGCTTCGTATTCTTCCGTGACATCCCTATCACATAATTTCTGGCTTCTTCCGGTTCTTTTCTGGCTTCCTATTCTTCCGTGACATCCTATCACTTAATTTCTGGCTTCTTCCGGTTCTTTTCCTGGCTTCCTATTCTTCCGTGACATCCCTATCACTTAATTTCTGGCTTCTTCCGGTTCTTTTCCTGGCTTCCTATTCTTCCATGACATTCCTGTCACTTAATTTCTGGCTTCTTCCGGTTCTTTTCCTGGCTTCCTATTCTTCCGTGACATCCCTATCACTTAATTTCTGGCTTCTTCCGGTTCTTTTCCTGGCTTCCTATTCTTCCGTGACATCCCTATCACTTAATTTCTGGCTTCTTCCGGTTCTTTTCCTGGCTTCGTATTCTTCCGTGACATCCCTATCACTTAATTTCTGGCTTCTTCCGGTTCTTTTCCTGCTTTCGTATTCTTCCGTGACATCCCTATTACTTAATTTCTGGCTTCTTCCGGTTCTTTTCCTGGCTTCGTATTCTTCCGTGACATCCCTATCACTTAATTTCTGGCTTCTTCCGGTTCTTTTCCTGGCTTCGTATTCTTCCGTGACATCCCTATCACTTAGTTTCTGGCTTCTTCCGGTTCTTTTCCTGGCTTCCTATTCTTCCGTGACATCCCTATCACTCAATTTCTGGCTTCTTCCGGTTCTTTTCCTGGCTTCGTATTCTTCCGTGACATCCCTATCACTTATTTTCTGGCTTCTTCCGGTTCTTTTCCTGGCTTCGTATTCTTCCGTGACATCCCTATCACTTAATTTCTGGCTCCTTCCGGTTCTTTTCCTGGCTTCGTATTCTTCCGTGACATCCCTATCACTTAATTTCTGGCTTCTTCCGGTTCTTTTCCTGGCTTCCTATTCTTCCGTGACATCCCTATCACTTAATTTCTGGCTTCTTCCGGTTCTTTTCCTGGCTTCCTATTCTTCCGTGACATCCCTATCACTTAATTTCTGGCTTCTTCCGGTTCTTTTCCTGGCTTCCTATTCTTCCGTGACATCCCTATCACTTAATTTCTGGCTTCTTCCGGTTCTTTTCCTGGCTTCGTATGCTTCCGTGACATCCCTATCACTTAATTTCTGGCTTCTTCCGGTTCTTTTCCTGCTTTCGTATTCTTCCGTGACATCCCTATCACTTAATTTCTGGCTTCTTCCGGTTCTTTTCCTGGCTTCGTATTCTTCCGTGACATCCCTATCACTTAATTTCTGGCTTCTTCCGGTCCTTTCCTGGCTTCCTATTCTTCCGTGACATCCCTATCACTTAATTTCTGGCTTCTTCCGGTTCTTTTCCTGGTTTCGTATTCTTCCGTGACATCCCTATCACTTAATTTCTGGCTTCTTCCGGTTCTTTTCCTGCTTTCGTATTCTTCCGTGACATCCTTATCACTTAATTTCTGGCTCCTTCCGGTTCTTTTCCTGGCTTCCCATTCTTCCGTGACATCCCTATCACTTAATTTCTGGCTTCTTCCGGTTCTTTTCCTGGCTTCCTATTCTTCCGTGACATCCCTATCACTTAATTTCTGGCTCCTTCCGGTTCTTTTCCTGGCATCCTATTCTTCCGTGACATCCCTATCACTTAATTTCTGGCTTCTTCCGGTTCTTTTCCTGGCTTCCTATTCTTCCGTGACATCCCTATCACTTAATTTCTGGCTTCTTCCGGTTCTTTTCCTGGCTTCCTATTCTTCCGTGACATCACTATCACTTAATTTCTGGCTTCTTCCGGTTCTTTTCCTGGATTCCTATTCTTCCGTGACATCCCTATCACTTAATTTCTGGTTCATTCCGGTTCTTTTCCTGGCTTCCTATTCTTCCGTGACATCCCTATCACTTAATTTCTGGTTCCTTCCGGTTCTTTTCCTGGCTTCCTATTCTTCCGTGACATCCCTATCACTTAATTTCTGGTTCCTTCCGGTTCTTTTCCTGGCTTCCAATTCTTCCGTGACATCCCTATCACTTAATTTCTGGTTCCTTCCGGTTCTTTTCCTGGCTTCGTATTCTTCCGTGACATCCCTATCACTTAATTTCTGGCTTCTTCCGGTTCTTTTCCTGGCTTCCTATTCTTCCGTGACATCCCTATCACTTAATTTCTGGCTTCTTCCGGTTCTTTTCCTGGCTTCGTATTCTTCCGTGACATCCCTATCACTTAATTTCTGTCTTCTTCCGGTTCTTTCCTGGCTTCGTATTCTTCCGTGACATCCCTGTCTCTTAATTTCTGGCTTCTTCCGGTTCTTTTCCTGGCTTCATATTCTTCCGTGACATCCCTATCACATAATTTCTGGCTTCTTCCGGTTCTTTTCCTGGCTTCCTATTCTTCCGTGACATCCCTATCACTTAATTTCTGGCTTCTTCCGGTTCTTTTCCTGGCTTCCTATTCTTCCGTGACATCCCTATCCTGGCTTAATTTCTGGCTTCTTCCGGTTCTTTTCCTGGCTTCCTATTCTTCCATGACTATCCTGTCACTTAATTTCTGGCTTCTTCCGGTTCTTTTCCTGGCTTCCTATTCTTCCGTGACATCCCTATCACTTAATTTCTGGCTTCTTCCGGTTCTTTTCCTGGCTTCCTATTCTTCCGTGACATCCCTATCACTTAATTTCTGGCTTCTTCCGGTTCTTTTCCTGGCTTCGTATTCTTCCGTGACATCCCTATCACTTAATTTCTGGCTTCTCCGGTTCTTTTCCTGGCTTCGTATTCTTCCGTGACATCCCTATCACTTAATTTCTGGCTTCTTCCGGTTCTTTTCCTGGCTTCGTATTCTTCCGTGACATCCCTATCACTTAATTTCTGGCTTCTTCCGGTTCTTTTCCTGGCTTCCTATTCTTCCGTGACATCCCTATCACTTAATTTCTGGCTTCTTCCGGTTCTTTTCCTGGCTTCCTATTCTTCCGTGACATCCCTATCACTTAATTTCTGGCTTCTTCCGGTTCTTTTCCTGGCTTCCTATTCTTCCGTGACATCCCTATCACTTAATTTCTGGCTTCTTCCGGTTCTTTTTCCTGGCTTCCTATTCTTCCGTGACATCCCTATCACTTAATTTCTGGCTTCTTCCGGTTCTTTTCCTGGCTTCCTATTCTTCCGTGACATCCCTATCACTTAATTTCTGGCTTCCGGTTCTTTTCCTGGCTTCCGGTTCTTTTCCTGGCTTCTTCGGTTCTTTTCCTGTGACATCCCTATCACTTAATTTCTGGCTTCTTCCGGTTCTTTTCCTGGCTTCCTATTCTTCCGTGACATCCCTATCCTTAATTTCTGGCTTCTTCCGGTTCTTTTGCTGGCTTCCTATTCTTCCGTGACATCTCTATCACTTAATTTCTGGCTTCTTCCGGTTCTTTTCCTGGCTTCCTATTCTTCCGTGACATCCCTATCACTTAATTTCTGGCTTCTTCCGGTTCTTTTCCTGGCTTCCTATTCTTCCGTGACATCCCTATCCTTAATTTCTGGCTTCTTCGGTTCTTTTCCTGCTTTCGTATTCTTCCGTGACATCCCTATCACTTAATTTCTGGCTTCTTCGGTTCTTTTCCTGGTTCTTCGTATTCTTCCGTGACATCCCTATCACTTAATTTCTGGCTTCTTCCGGTTCTTTTCCTGGCTTCCTATTCTTCCGTGACATCCCTATCACTTAATTTCTGGCTTCTTCCGGTTCTTTTCCTGGTTTCGTATTCTTCCGTGACATCCCTATCACTTAATTTCTGGCTTCTTCCGGTTCTTTTCCTGCTTTCGTATTCTTCCGTGACATCCTTATCACTTAATTTCTGGCTCCTTCCGGTTCTTTTCCTGGCTTCCTATTCTTCCGTGACATCCCTATCACTTAATTTCTGGTTCCTTCCGGTTCTTTTCCTGGCTTCGTATTCTTCCGTGACATCCCTATCACTTAATTTCTGGCTTCTTCCGGTTCTTTTCCTGGCTTCCTATTCTTCCGTGACATCCCTATCACTTAATTTCTGGCTTCTTCCGGTTCTTTTCCTGCTTTCGTATTCTTCCGTGACATCCCTATCACTTAATTTCTGGCTTCTTCCGGTTCTTTTCCTGGCTTCCTATTCTTCCGTGACATCCTATCACTTAATTTCTGGCTCCTTCGGTTCTTTTCCTGGCATCCTATTCTTCCGTGACATCCCTATCACTTAATTTCTGGCTTCTTCCGGTTCTTTTCCTGGCTTCCTATTCTTCCGTGACATCCCTATTACTTAATTTCTGGCTCCTTCCGGTTCTTTTCCTGGCATCCTATTCTTCCGTGACATCCCTATCACTTAATTTCTGGCTTCTTCCGGTTCTTTTCCTGGCTTCCTATTCTTCCGTGACATCGCTATCACTTAATTTCTGGCTTCTTCCGGTTCTTTTCCTGGCTTCCTATTCTTCCGTGACATCACTATCACTTAATTTCTGGCTTCTTCCGGTTCTTTTCCTGGCTTCCTATTCTTCCGTGACATCCCTATCACTTAATTTCTGGTTCATTCCGGTTCTTTTTTTTCTGGCTTCCTATTCTTCCGTGACATCCCTATCACTTAATTTCTGGTTCCTTCCGGTTCTTTTCCTGGCTTCCTATTCTTCCGTGACATCCCTATCACTTAATTTCTGGTTCCTTCCGGTTCTTTTCCTGGCTTCCTATTCTTCCGTGACATCCCTATCACTTAATTTCTGGTTCCTTCCGGTTCTTTTCCTGGCTTCCTATTCTTCCGTGACATTCCTATCACTTAATTTCTGGCTTCTTCCGGTTCTTTTCCTGGCTTCCTATTCTTCCGTGACATCCCTATCACTTAATTTCTGGTTCCTTCCGGTTCTTTTCCTGGCTTCCTATTCTTCCGTGACATCCCTATCACTTAATTTCTGGCTTCTTCCGGTTCTTTTCCTGGCTTCCTATTCTTCCGTGTTTCATAAAAAATGTTAATAACCGTTTTTGAACGGCAATTTCTCTACTACTCAAATTTTCATTTTTGAGTAAAATTAGTTGACCTTTTTTCAAATTCACTTAATTTTGTACCCAAAGGCATAACTTATGCCAATTTGGTTAAGCGCAAATGCTGGTGAGGTATTAACGATAATTCATGAAATTTTAAGCAATTAAGTTGATTTAAATTATTTTAACTTGCAGTGTGATTCTTTTTTAAACGGCCTTATAAGTATGCACCAATCGTTTTTTCGAGTTTTTGAATAATTTTACAATAATCAATTTTCTACTCATAACAATTATCTGAAACTTTGGCATTATTAATCCTATATAATATACAAATATATAATATACAAATATTAAAAAAATATCTCAATTGCTAAAGTTTAAAGATAAAATTCAGTTGGCATAAACAGACAATACAGAGCATAAATATTATAAATTAACTGATTTAAAAATATGGTTCCTTCGCTACACAGGAATTGCCATGTTTCAAAAACCGAAGCTAAAAACTTCAAATTTAATTATATAATTAAATTAAAAGCATTAGTTCTGTTTCATCTTCAAGCGAATTTTGGAATAACTTATTTTTTAAAGTTACTGAGTTTTAAAAGCACGTGCATTCGTAATTTTTTCTTTCCAAGGATACAGAGAAATCCAATCATTTCGACAGAGGCGGTAGCGTGTTCATTTTTATTAACTATTATTGTATCAATTAAGAGTTACTTTCGAAAAAGAGGTTAAGTCTAGGTAAGGTAGGGGTGCATTTTTCAACGAATTATGACCTCTGTATAATTATATATATAAATATATATATATATATATATATATAATTATTATACAAATGTCATAATTATATATATATATATATATATATATATATATATATATATATATATATAAAATAAATTGTTAACCATTCAACTGAATGCAAGCTAAAGTTAGATTTTTTTAATATAGTGCTCAATATCGTTTAGACTGAGCCACATATATTGCAAATATTACATTTTCTGGATATTATTAAAAACGTACCAAGTGGATATCGTCTTGTCGTGTTAGTTACATTCACTTACGCGCAACTACTGTTCGGAAAGGCATGAATCCATCTCTTCTCTTTCCAGCTATG
>CAHIKZ030005628.1:1075000-1107500 GCA_903632075.3 Acanthosepion pharaonis | reverse complement strand
GAAGGGTAAGGAATTGTGTTCTTCCATTTCGTGGATTCCATTGTATGTTCGACTTTGTTTAGTCGATCTACTAGGTCAGGTAAATCAATATCACGGATATATATAAATAGATCATCATCAATATAACGGATGTATGTTAATTGTTTGGGTAAAATATTTTGGAAAAGATCAGAGGCGAGAAATTCTAAGATACATGCCATCACTTCACTGAGAGGGGATACCATTCGTAATTCAAATTTCTGTTTGTAACAACCATTATCAAATGTGAAGTAGCACTCTTTGGTGATGAGAAGTCAGATTTTCATTATTCTAGGTGCTGGTAGAGAAAGCTTATGGGGTAACTCATATCATACCAGTAGGGATAGCGTCGTGTTCACATGGATAAAATATATACACAGAAATAACAGTAAAAGCATGTTAAAGTGTAAATTAAAATAAGAACATTTATTTATTTTTGTGTACTGGTGTGTGTATATTTAGTTACAAGTGTGTGAAGGTTTCATGTGATAAAAGGAAGAAGTCACTTCGTATTACAAGCATTGTCCCGAGGAGCTGGATGTCTTGATTTTCCAACGGTCGGTAGCGCAAAGACTGATTTCAGCGTCTTTTGACACGTAGTCCGTTTTTCGGCAGGAAAAGTTTCTGTTGCATGCTGAGAGAACTTTTTTAAAAAATTTTCTTTTGATTTATTTAATTTATTTACAATTTTTAAAAATATTATGTTTTATTTTATTTTATTAATGATATTCATTATTACTATTATTTTATATTTTTATTTATTAATAATAATGATGTCCCTGCATCACATCCCTACCTAATTAGCGTAGCTAATCGGAAGCGCTGGATGCCTATTTAGAGTAGAAATAGTCATTGTTTTTTTGAGAAATGAACTCTCCTCCCAGTTGTAGTTGTGGTTTTTGATAATGATTGTTTTTGTTGAGGTGATTGTTTTGAGTGTTCAACACATTTGTTCAGGGGTGATTGTATAGGATGTTCCTTGTAGTTTTTAGTCCTTATAGTTTCCTTAGTGTCACAGGTTTACTCTCTTAGTAAAGACTGTGAGGTATTTTCACATGGAATCTTCTATTATGATGTATTTTTCATGTCAGATAATAATTTTATAGGGTCCAGTGTAAGGAGCTTCAAGAGGTCTCCTGACTGTCTGTTCTTAACCAGACATGGGTTAAAGTATACAAGTTTTGTGGTATGAAAGATTGCTTAGCTGAGTGTAATCGTCCTTCAGAAAGGATTGATAGATTCAGATTAACCTTCTCTTGAGAAAATTGCTTGATGCTTTTTTTTGGTAAGAGTTGAACTGTTATGTTATATCAGTGGGTTTGAGAATAATATAATGATTCCAGTGACAGCGATGGCAGGTGAAATGTTGTATTCATTAGCCATGTATTTCATTTCAAGAAGAACTATTGCTAGGGCGTTTATCCAGTTTCGTTTTCTACCTATTTTAGTTATTTTTAGTCTTTTATGCTGGTGCTCTATTATTCTATTTGTTTGGGGTGGGGGTATGAGGCCGTAAAGATTAGCAAACATTTCACCTATTGCGAGCCAGCCATTCGAAGCTGTTTTCATAAATTCAGGAATTTTAACTGAAGCTAGTATTCTGTCTTGTCCTTCCATGACGAGAGTGTATGTAGGGATTTGAAGTGGATAAAAGCAATACTTACTTGACTGGTTTTCCTCCTTCGTTTGTTTTTTATGGGTCAGACGCCGAAAGTTGTTGTTGTTTAAATTATTTTTTTAGGTACGGTGGAATTTCTAATTTTCCGGCATTTTGTTATCAGCTGTGTGAACGATAGTCGTAATTTTTGTGGTCGCCATGTGGTATGGCTGCGGATATTTATTTTAGTACGTTGGAAATTCCAAAGTGGTGTTTTTTTTTTATTTTATTTTTCTGCGTCGTTACCACTAAAAGTGTGGTTGGTTTCTTTTGTACGTCGGCTTTTCCAAGTGGTTTGGTGAATAGAACTATTTTATACACGTCGGTGGTCACCAAATGATGTAGGTCACTCATAGCATACCAGCAGGGGTAGCCTCTTGTTCTCATGGGTAAAAAGGAAGAACTCACTTCGTATTATTACAAGTAAGCTCGCAAGGAGAGGAGCAGAATGTCTTGACTTCCCAACGGTCGGTAGCTCAAAGACTGAGTTCAGCGTCTTTTGGCACGAAGTCCGTTTTTAGGCAGGAAAAGTTTCTGTTGTATGCTGAGAGAACTTTTTTTTAAAAAAACATTTCTTTTGGTTTATTTATTTAATTTATTTTAAACAATTTTTAATATTATTTGTTTTATTTTATTTTATTAATGATATTCATTATTACTATTATTTTATATTTTTATTTATTAATAATAATGATGTCCCTGCATCACATCCCTACCTAATTAGCGTAGCTAATCGGAAGCGCTGGATGCCTATTTAGAGTAGAAATAGTCATTGTTTTTTTGAGAAATGAACTCTCCTCCCAGTTGTAGTTGTGGTTTTTGATAATGATTGTTTTTGTTGAGGTGGTTGTTCAGTGTCTTTTGTCACGAAGTCCGTTTTTCGACAGGAAAAGTTTCTGTTGCATGCTGAGAGAACATTTTCTTTTCTTTTCGTTTATTTAATTTATTTTAAACAAAGTTTTAATGTTATTTGTTTTATTTTATTTTTTTTATGATATTCATTATTATTATTATTTTATATTTTTTATTTTATTTATTAATAATCATAATATCCTTACAAGATTTATCTTTGATAGTGTTAGATATACTTTTTTAGGAAAATGTCGGAATTTCTCAAATGGGACGTTGTTGTAAAGGGATTTTCTATCTAGACTGGCCATGTGCTTGTCGGTCGTGTTCATTTCCATTAGTTTTTCAACTAGGCTACCTCACTTCGTTATAGGAGATAAACTGATTGTTCCAACGAGAGGGGTTAGAAATTTTGTTATGGCTTTCACCAGTTATTTTTTTTTGGTGGTGTTGACGAGGGCGCTTTCTATTACTGAAACTTTTTAAACTGTTGTTAACGCGGTGTAGCTTGATATCTAGGAAGAGTAAGGAATTGTGTTTTTACATTTTGTATTTAAATTCTATTGTGTGTTTGGATTTGTTTAGTCGATCTACTACGCCAGTTAAATCAGTATCACGACGATATATTAGTAGAGCATCATCAGTATATCGGAAGTATGTTGATTTTTTGGGTAAACTATTTTGGAAAGGACCAGATTCGAGAAATTCTAAGAAGATACATGCCATTATTCCACTGAGAGGTGATCCCATTGTCAATCCAAATTTTTACTTTGTAAAAATCATTACTAAATGTGAAATAGCATTGATTGGTGATGAGACGGTAGATTTTTATTATTTTGGCTATTGGTAGAGATAAAATGTGTTACTTATTTTTTTTGAAGGTTTAGGAATTTCTCAAATGAGACGTTGTTATAAAAGAATTTTCTATCTAGACTGGCCATGTGTTTGTCGGTCATGTTCATTTCCCTTAGTTTTTCAACTAGGCTACATGAGTTCTTTATATGATTGTTACAAGGAGAGGGGTTATAATTTTTCTTATGGCCTTTGCCAGTTTATGGGTGGCGCTGTCTATTCCTGAGATCATAGGGCGAAATGGGATACCAACTGCGTGGGTTTTAGGGAGACCGTAAAGTTTGGGTGTTCTAGGGTGATATTCTATGTAAACTAGCCAACAATGTGTGGAAATTAAAGGAGAAAAATAAAAAATATGCGATTATAAAGTGGATAATTTTGCAAAAGCTAATCCTTACAACAATCATAGCGACATCTGCAACATTTGTCAACAAATTATTTAATAATATATATATAATAACATTACCAGACTAAAAATACTTTTAAACCAGAGATCGGAAATTATGTCCCGTTGTATGCATACTAAAAAGTTTCTTTTGAGTTCATTCGAGGTCGGATAAAAAGAACATATGTATATTTCATTTAACTCCCCACAGGTATATTTCTAATATATTTGATTTTATCTTCACCTCACCTTCTACCACACCTCATGTCGTCCGCTTATTCATTTATTTATTTTTTTTAAAATATAGCGTCCATAAATTTTTGTTTAAAAAAAATAAAGCGTTAGGAAATTAATTGACTGAAATTGTTCGGAAATACAGAAAGTTTGGAATCAAGATGGCGTAATCAGCTGATTTCCTAATTTTCTATGCATGTTAAATTTCTATCTTTGCATGTGTATTGATCATTTCTTAATACTACTGTTTCCTTGTCTAATTCAACTCTGATCATTAACTCTTTTATCATATATATATATATATATATATATATATATATATAATAGTAGTAGTAATGTCATTTAATGATACATATAAACCAACGTTTTTTTTATTTATTTATTTTAAATAAATTCACCCCAAACCATGCGATAATGTCATTAATATGCAAGGGGCTGCTGGGAGTGAAAGGGAATGAAAAGGCTTTAGAAAGAACTGGAAATCCAATTCTAAACAGGGAACAAGAGTTAAACCTCTACTCCTGTACAAAAAACATGAGAGGAGTGTGAACCGAACGATATACGAACCTATCTATTTCAAATGAATTTAAAAATAATTAACAAATAAAATTTCAGAGTTCATATGTAGATGTAAGAATTACAGAGTTGAAGTAGACTTTAGAAGGAACCGGAAACCCGCTACTAAACAGGAAACAAAGGATTCATGTGTATTTTGTTTTGGATCGACTATTTATATATGCTGGCTAATGGTTTTTTATGGATATCAAAGGCTACTGTATTGTTTTAACGTTTATTGGATTGGCGGTAACGGTCATATTTGAAATTATTCTAGAGGCTATTGAGTGGGAATAATTGTAGATCCGAATGCCGTTATTTGTAGTTATTTTATAGTGTTGTTTATTTAGCTTTTTACTAATTATTTATTACTTAATTATTTGTTGTTGATTATTAATATTACATTTACATGTGTTTATTGACCAACAATACATTTTTATAGTAAAATGTCCAACAATTCATTTTATAGTTGAATGACCAAGAATACATTTTATAGCAAAATGACTAACAATACAATTTTATAACAAAATGACTAACAATTCATTTTTCATAGGAAGATAACAATCAATACAACACTAAAAAAGTATAAAAATGCATTTTAATATTAAAATTATCAGTAGTACATTTTTTGTAGTGAAATTAGCAACAATACATTAAAGAACGTACCAAGAATACATTTTATAGCAAAAATCATTACAATAATAAAAATTATAAAAATACATTTTTATAGTAAAATTGCAAGCAATACTTTTTTTAAAATGTTACCAACGATACATTTTTCTAATGAAATTACTAGTAATACATTAAAAAAAATTACCAACAATATATTTGATATTTAGATTTCGGCATTAAATAAGCCAGAAAGGGTGATATACCGTAAAACAAAAATCAAATCTTATTTGGAAAAACGGTGAGTATAATGTTGTCAGGGTCAGGGGGGTTACTTCGGAAATGAGAATATTGTTCGGATGAAAGGAATAATGAAGTATGAATAGAAAATTCTGAAAGAAAAACCTAAAGTAGTCAGCGGCAAAACTTTATCTATGTTATGGGGACCTACCTTCATGGACAAAATAGACTCGTCTTGTGACTATATTATACCTCGCAAGAGGACTGTAGACAGTGGACGAGTTGACTACGGTTGACTACGTGTACGACTTCTATCGAACTCTCTGCTTTGGCAAAGAGGAACCCGGACGTAGCTTTGCCGAAGGGCAAAGTTTCGTCCGGGGAGGTAGACAGGCCCTGAACCCATCTAGGCGGGTTCAAAGGGTATATTTTTAGCCGAGATTACGGGATCGGAGAAACCCACGTTAAACTCGTCCTTGTGTCACATACATTCTTCGTGGGTGGGGGGAAGCTGTTAAATATCGGTGACGAGTTGACTATTGTACTTAGCCGTCAGATGAGGAAAAAATATTACCAGCAATAGTTTTTTGAAAAAAATTATAACAGCAACACATTTCTGAACAAAAATATTAGCAGAAATAGATTTTTGATAAAACAAAATATTAGCAGCAATGAAAATTTTGTTGGCATTAAATAACACATTGGGGTTGATATACCGTAAAACAAAACAAACCAAACCAAACCAGCATCAGTCAGTTGCGTGCCATGTATACACGATCATGTATCTTTCGATGCATAACTGCAGTCGGTTGCTATTTCTTTTCTGCCATCCAAGGCTATAGAACCTGGTCTGTCCTGCTATAGCTTAACAGGAGAAGAGGATTCATACCTAATAAGGGTATTAGCACGTAAGTGAATGTAATGGATTCGACTGGAATCAACATCCTCAATCCAAGCCGCTATCCATTACTCCATCGCGCCTCCTCTTCCAACATATCAAATCGAATTGTACGTCGCTTCGGGCAATCTAAACCTATCGAAAATATGTGGGGGAAACTAAAGATTAGGGTCCATACTCCAAATCTGGGAGGGTTTCAAAGATTTGCCAAGAAGAATGAGCTGAAATTTCTTTGGGAGACGTAGCTACATTTTGAAAACTATACCAAAATGTTGCAGACTGTTATTCACCAAAAAGGATACACAAGCATCAAGGGGAGGGCTAATTATTTTGACCTTGTTATTATCTGAGTTTTAAGAAGTAATTTTGTTTATGTATGCAAAGTAAATTAATGTAAGCTTCTTAAATAAATGTAGTATATTTAGAAATGCTGTGTTGAAAAATTCTTTGCTTTGTTAAACAGACTTTCGAAAATAATTGCAAAATAATTAAATTTTCGTAGTGGGGGAGACTAATAAGTCCATCCTGCTAATATATATATAAACAATACTCTATCCATTACATTATAATTAACTACAATAAATGTCCTCTATTCTTTGTTAAAAGATGTTAATCTAGACTTAATAATTTCAATTTATTCCTTCGTGATTTTTTCTGTTGTAATTGTTTCTGCTAATCTCTCTTATTACGCCTTATTTATAAATTAAACTTTTATTAATCTGAAGATTATTTCAGCGGCTACACGTGTTTGAGTAGACATCCCCAGTTTTCCAAACAGTGAAATTAATGTCACCTAGCCTAAGGGCAGAAAGTTTTATTTAAAAAAAAATGTATCTCTCGACAGGAATCATTCCTGCATACATTTTTTTTCCTGTGAAAAAACTTTTAACCAGACAGTTTTTCCCATTCGATTACGATGTTCTCCGACATATCAGAATCAAAATAAGGTCTCTTAACTGTTTGGTGAAGGAGATCTCTATAACAAAAAAATAAAATAAAATAAAAAAAAAAATAAAAAATAAAATAAAATAAATAAAATAAAAAATAAAATAAAATAAAATAAATAAAATAAAATAAAATAAATAAAATAAAATAAAAAATAAAATAAATTAAAATAAATAAAATAAAAAATAAAATAAAATAAAATAAATGAAATAAAATAAAATAAATAAAATAAAAAATAAAATAAATAAAATAAAATAAAATAAATAAAATAAAATAAAATAAAAAATAAAATAATATAAATAAAATAAAAAACTAAAATAAATAAAATAAAATAAAATAATTAGTTATTTTATTTTATTTTTTTATTTATTTTTTTTATTTTAAAAATAAAAATGAAATAAAATAAATAAAATAAAATAAATAAAAATAATATCGGATTAAAATCGACGAATTGCCTAAATTACTGTTTGTTTCCGGGATAAAAACAGGGTTAACAGATGAAGACATCGACTGTTCGACGTAATTCTGCTAAATATGAAAACCGTCTCAGCTTAAGTCATTTTCCCACCGACATAAGGTTGCTACCCTTTGCCTTTTCTATAACTATGGTAATTGTTCAGATGAGATCTTCGCTATGGTACCTAGACTCCTCGAATTTAAGTTCAGTACTAGACTGGCATGACGTGGCTAGATGTAAACGTAAATTCTATGCTAACAGTTTCTTTTCTCGCTTATGGAACTCCCTTCTCGATTCATACTTTCCAGCCAAGTTTAATCTTCAAAAATTTAAATGCAATATCAATCGCTATCTGCTGTCTTCCTGATTACTTTTCATCTGTTCTTGCTCCTTAGCAATGTTCCTGTTTCTAACTCTTCCACATCCAGTAACTCATTGCGTCTCGGTGGCTTTACGGCTTTGCTAGGGGGGTGAAATAGATAAAAACAACAACAAGGAAACAGAACAGACATTGTTGAGTTGAAATTTAAAGATATTTCTAGTTGCGTAGCAAAAAGACTTATATCGACGCTTCAAAATGTATTTACTTGAATTACTTGGTTTTTGGAACTGGAATAGTTTGATAAAAAATAGCGTACAAAAGAAAATCGACTTGAAAAATTCTTTCTTGTTGTTAGCAGCTATCAGTAAAGTCAGTTTCATTTGATGATGATGATGATGATGATGATGCGTAATGTCCAGTTTCTCTTTGCCATTATGGTCAGAGGAGAACGAAACAGCGTGACAGGTGACATCTATAGTTCTGGACCATACCCACCATATTTAGGCCGTTAAGCATTTTCTTCATGAGGTCGACTTTTATAAAAGTGTCTCAAATGAATGTGTTTAATTTCCGTTTTACACTTTTTTACAGTTTTTTATTCTCTTCATTAATGTTGAACCGATTTAGAATATCGTGATTTCAGCGGGAAATTATTTAATCTGACATGTTTTAGTTGAATTTTAATTTTCACTGTATTATAATCCATCAGTTTATAATCTGTTAGCATTATATATATATATATATATATATATATATATATATAATTATTATATAATAATTATTTGTCTAGATAAATATCAAGCACCTAATTAGAAGAAATACTGTTCGCTTTTATAAAGGTTGTCTTATATAATTTTACCTATATCAGTAGAGGACATTACTACAATCATATATATATATATATATATATATATATATGTGCTTGTGTGTGTGTGTGTGTGTGTGTGTGTGTGTGTTATACAAAATATATATATATATATATATATATATATATATATATATATATGGTGCGTCGTTTTCATTCTTAACTTCAGCTGGATCCAAAATTAATTGTCGTAACTCCCTGTCTCAAAATATTGACTGAAATTTCGTTGATATTGTTCATAATAAAGAAGAAAACGAGAAACAAAAAACACAAAGAAAGTAAATAAAAAAAGAATGAAATAAAATTAACGTTGCTACTTGGGTCTGACCCCTATCGAAACTTAATAAGCATTGTATTTCTTGCTTTAATTTTATAAATAACCTTTTAAAAATCTTTAATCACTTGTATGCCCTGTTTTCAAAGAAAACTTTTTTTTATTTCAAGTTTTGTTTTCAAATGTCCATTTTAAACAATTTATTCTGTAGTGTATAAGAATTTTAGCTGAATGTATCAACTGAAAAAAAGACAAATTACATTTAGCCCGACTTAACGTCGGCTAAAATCAAAGAAAGTGGCAGCCTTAACACGTCGACTTAGGGTTGGCGTGAGGAGTGAAACTGGGGTATTGTTGAGGTACTATGAGATCGGTCAGCAATACTGATCGTAAACGTACAATGGATTAAACTAAAAATTCAGAGACAAAGCGATACATAAAAACACTAACGCATAGACATATATACAACACACACACTCGAGATAGATACATACGTTATTTAAAAAAATATCTGGCTAGTGCATTCCACTAAGCCTAACCCTAAATACCAAAATGTATTTTTTAATTCCATGTACAAAGATTTTAAAAAAGTATTTACTTTAGAGGAATCATTTTAGTATTTAAGTTATCCCAATTGCGTAACGGTCACCTCGAGGCGCTGTAATGGTTAGCCAGCTTGTCTTGCTAGAACAATTACGACTGAGTAGTGGGTTCAATCCTCACTGGGTACCCCATACTTTTGTCCTTCTGCTACATGTAAGCTACGCTTGTAAAATTGCTACACCATTAGTGCATTTTGTTAAAGATGAGCCAGACAAACATTGATGACCTAGAGTCGCCACTGATTTATATAACGAAGGCCTTCGACAAAATTACGCACTTACCTTCTAAGGCGCATTACGGGAGTCCGGCTACGGTAATCGAAGGCCACCGAACTTAGGCACTACTTCGGGCTAGTGGTCCCATGACCACTGACCAGGCACGACGCACGTCCGGCTACGGCAAACGAAGGCATTCGACGAACTTAGGCATTTAACGATTCTACGGGACTTACGCACATGCCTCGTAATGCGCATTACGGGAGTCCGGCTACGGCAAACGAAGGCCTTCGACAAAATTACGCACTTTACGCACTCACCTTCCAAAGGCGCATTACGGCAGTCCGGCTACGGTAAACGAAGGCATTCGACGAACTTAGGCATTTAACGATTCTGCGGCACTTACGCACATGCCTCGTAATGCGCATTACGGGAGTCCGGCTACGGCAAACGAAGGCCTTCTACGGGACTTACGCACATGCCTCTTAAGGCGCATTACGGGAGTCCGGCTACGGCAAACGAAGGCCTTCGACAAAATTACGCACTTTACGCACTTACCTTCTTTTCCCAATTTGAATTTTCAAATATCGCCATACATTCTCGATTGGGTTCAAGTCTGGGGACTGACTTGGCCATTGCAAGACATCAACGTTACTTTCAGCTAACCATTTCCTTGTAAATCTAGCGGTATGCTTAGGATCATTATCCAGTTGGAAAACCGAATCAAGAGTTAGCCGAAGTCTCTCAAAAGAACGCATTATCTTGCAGGATTTTCTGGTAGCTTTCGGCATTCATCTTGCCATCTATTATTGATATTCTGCCAACACTTTTTGCAGAAAAACAGCGCCAGATCATGATACTGCCACCATCGAACTTTACAGTTGGCAACGTGTTCTTTGGTAAGTAGGCTTTACTGTCCTTCATCCACACATGATTTCGATAATTATGACCAAACAACTCTATTTTAGTTTCATCTGTCCACAGTACTTTTTCCCAAAAGGAATATTCTTTATCCTTATGCTCTCTTACGAATTTTAGCCTAGCATCTCTGTGTCGTTTCAAGAGGAGTGGGGTCTTCCTTGGGATGCGTGATTTCAGACTGTTTTTGTGTAGTTCATTACTTATTGTACGCTTGGTTACTTTAATCCCTAATGCACGCAGATGTTCCTGCAGCTCTTCTCAGGTAACCGGTGGATTTTGTTGGATCCGGCGTCCTAATATCCTTGCTGATCTTAGAGAAATCTTCCTCGGAGCACCTGTTCGTCTTTGGTTTTCGACGCTGTTACGAGTTTTAAACCTTGCAATGAACGAAGCAATTGTAGTAAAAGGAATATTCAGGTTGTTAGAAATCGTTCTGCAACTCTTCCCATCTTTCCAAAGAGACAAAATGTGTTGTTTTTGTGAAATAGTCAATTCTTTACCTTTAGGCATTATTAGAACCTTCACGTAAGACTAGAAATTCCAGAATGCTCTGATAATGGCTAATAGCGTTAACTATAATTACTGATAACATTACTGGAACATTCTAGAATATACTTTTTTTCATAATTAATTGATTATTTTATTCTAATAATTGATTTGTACGAATACTTTTTTCACCAGTTACAATTTAAAAAAATTCATTAATTTCTGTTAGAATAAGAATTAATTAAGTTTATTATTATTTTTTAATAGTATGTGTCTTTATACATAAAATGTGCCGAGATTTGTTTTATTTAAGGCTTTTACATTTATAAAAATACAATTTTTCAAGTGTACAAATATTTATTTCCCCTACTGTGTATATATATATATATATATATATATATATATATATATATATATATATATATATATATATGCAATGCACTGTTTCAGTTGAATAGCGTTCGAATAATTAATTAATCCACCTCCCAGAAATAGTCCCTCTGAGCACAGGAGAGAGCATTAAACATAAGAAGGCCGACTGTTTCATTGTTTCCACCTCGTTGTTCTGTCCCCCTTTTATTCTTTTTCTTAATTGTGAAAGTCATTTGCCAGTTTTTGTGCTTAGCTTAACCCTTTGAACCGCTTTATCGATGGTGGAGAAAAATGACTAAATGCCCAGCCACCGGTTGAACGGTGGGTAAACATTTGTAACTATTTTGATATCTACCGTGAAACATTACATACCAATTATTTGTGAATTTTGACTCAGGAAAGACAGAAAGGTTAAAATTGTTCAGAAACGCAGGGCGCAAAGGGTTAAGGAATATGCTTTTATGTGAGTGGGCGTGTTTTTTAATTCTTATATTTTTTAATTGTTAAGATTTCTGTGCAGGTGAGGCCAATACAAAGGTGAGAGATGTGTGACAAATGGAAAAACAGAGGCCCGAGCGGTCAAAAAATATCTGAAAAAGAAAAGTATAATACCCAAGGAAATCCACGAGGACATGAAACAGACACTTGCTGAGGACTCCCTTTCCTATGCAACTGTGAAGAAGTGGGCTGCGGAATTCAAGCGGGTAGGGACAGCACAGAAAATGACCCTCTGTCACGCCATCCAGAAATATGAACCACTGACGAACAAGTTGATGCCAGTCACCGTATGTTTTTGTTTTTATGACAGACGTTTTACTATCTAGAAGATAGCTAAATCCATAGGCATTAATTCTGGTTCGGTCCATAATATCTCAACTGAGATCTTGATGATGAACGACTGTCTGTATCATGGCTCCCAAAAATGCTGACACCAGGGCAGAAGCTGAAAAAGGGTTGACATTTTCAAGACATTTCTGATTCGCTTCCAGACTCACCCTGAAATTACGACCGCAGATTCGTAACTAAAGATGAAACCTGGGTTCAGTATTTCGAACATGAATCAAAGATTCAAAGCAAACAGTGAAAACACTCTGTCCACCCACGAAAACATTCAAGCAGGCAGCGTCTGTTGGCATGGTGATGGCTTCTGCATTTTGGGATTCTGAATGCGTAATCACGATAGACTACATGGAAAAGGGAACTAGTCATGGACAGTATTATGAATCACCATTACGAAAACTGGAGAAAGCAATCAATTTGATACGCAAAGGGAAGATGATGGCAGGTGTGTTCTCGCCCCAGGATAACACGCCCGTTCACACTGCTCAGGTTGCAATAGTTGAAGCAGCCAACTGTGGCTTTGAATTGCTACTCTATCCCCCTTTCTCACCATCCTTAGCTCCATTTGACTTCTTCCTGTTACCTAATCCCAAATTCTACATGCTTGGTCGCCATTTTGGAAACATTGATGAGCTCATATGTGTTGTGGGTGAGTTATTGTAGGACCAGGAAGGCAACTTTTTCCATGATGGGTTTGCAATGCTGAGACGTCGTTGGACCAAGTGCGTTGATGGCATGGTTTGTGTGCGTGCGCGCGTGTGTGTGCGAACGAGCGTGTGTGCGCGTGTGCCAGCGTGTGTGTGTGCGTGCGCGCGTGTGTGTTGTATGGAAACAAGCTGAAATAATGGCACGAATCTCATACATTCCTTCCTTCACCACTTCAGATCTTTACAGCCAGGAGCCGCCATTCTATGTACACAGGGTCGAATCGTCCCTATTCCTTGTATTCCATTGGCACGAAGGAAGTTCCAATCAGAGAGCTTCTTCCCGAAAACCTCTACTTTACGGAATAGACTTCCGAAAGGATGCTTTTTCAATCATTCCGTTATGTGCCATACACTCTTAGGCGATCGTGTATCTTTCGATACATAACTGACGAGGCAGATTTTTTCCCGCAGTTGGTTGCAATTTCTTTCTGCGGTAGACCAGTTGCCATCCAAGGCTATAGTGCCCTGGTTGTCCTGCTATTTACCCATAGCTTAAGAAGAGGATTCATACCTTTTCCAAGGGTACTAGCACGGTCTAGCAAGCAACGTAGTAACAAAGACGGGGTCAGAAATTCAACTTTACTCTCACAACAGCAGAAACGCACATTTACTCAGTGAGTCAATTATGTGCCTTGCGTGATACACGCTAAAGTAATCATGTAATTTTCGATACATGACTGAAGAGGCAGATTTCTTTCCTTCAGTAGGTTGACATTTCTTTCTGCGGTAGACCGGTTGCCATCCAAGCCTATAGAACCCGGTATGTCCTACTGTTTACCCGTAGCTGGGTGGGGGAGAAGAAGAGGATTCATACCTTTCCCAAGGGTACTAGCACGGTCTAGCAGGCAACGTAGTAACGAAGACGGGGTCAGAAATTCAACATTTTTGTTACAACAGCAGAAGCGCACATTTATTCAGTGAGTCAATTATGTGCCTTGCGTGATACACGCTAAAGTAATCATGTAATTTTCGATACATGACTGACGAGGCAGATTTTTTCCCTGCAGTAGGTTGCCATTTCTTTCTGCGGGTAGAACAATTGTCATCTAAGGCTATAGAACCCGGTTTATTTACCCATAGCTGAGGGAGAGAAGAAGAGGAGTCATACCTTTCCCAAGGGTATTAGTACGTAAGTGAATGTAATGGATTCGACTGGAATTCGTACTCGGCTATGCATTACTCCACCGTGTCTTCGATCATTACGATCTTAAAATCTTCAAGTCCAGGGTGAACTGTTATCTATCTTTATACTCTGCACTTCCTTCTCTTACGTTCATGCAACAACCTAAATCAGTAACCCTCTACCTTAACTGGCTCTTGAGCCTTCTATTAGGTGACAATTCAGTAAAAAAATCAGATTATTCTCTGTTGCATATACTATGTACTATATTTGACGGCCTATAAGAAATTTTTTTCTAAAAGCAATAAGCTCCAATCTGTTGTTAACTGGGGCAAGAAATGCTTTGTAAATTTTAATGCCTCCAAAACGAAATTGCTATCTTTTAATCGTTATAAGAAACCATTTTTGCCCTTCATCAGCATGTCTGATGCTAACCACCAGAAGTGTAACTCAATGCGCTTTCTTGGTCGCACGTTTTCTATTCGTATAAAGTGAAGCGTTTATAATGAATTAATTGCTAGGTCTGTTGCTAGGAAAGTTAGTTCACTTTATCGTACTTTTTCTTGTCAGAATCTATCTTGCACAATTATAAACACATTTGTGCATGTATTGAATATTGCTGCCATATCTGGTCTGTTGCTTCTGTTATGTATCTCGAGATTCACCAGACTTACGACCATATCTCGTTGAAACATTGGTTCTCGTACGATCATTGAAATTATCACCTGCAAAAGGTTGATAAGTCACAAAAAAACCCTAAAAAACCAAAAAACAAATCAATCAATCAATAACGATTCTCGACAAAATTCAAAGGAAAGTCTGTAATGTTATCGATCTTGAGCAGGCATCTCGACTTTAGTCACTTTCTCAACGCCACGACGCGGCTTATCTCTGTTCTTTTTCTATAAATATTTTCATGGCAGTTGTTCTATTGAAGTTTCAACCTTGGTACCTCGACCACGTGAATTTAAGCTTACTACCAGGTCTCGTCGTTTTACGGTTGAAATAGGTTGACATAGCCATAAATTCAGTTCAAATAGTTTCTTTTCTCGCCCACAGGCAATACATTTTAACTTAGACGGTCACTTCTAATCTTATTTACTCAAACAACAATTACTACTAGTGCTGCAACTGCTACTACTACTGTAACAGTAATGATCGTAATAAAGTCCGGTTGACGTTCTCTTTTATTATTGTAAAAATGTCAGATATTGTCACAACTGTAAAATCTTGCTTTATGCTCAGCTGTATTACTAGCTTGCTTTTTATATACAGTGACGTTTTTAACTAAATTTCTTTCGTAATGTGATAGCTTTCTTACATACGAAAATTTTTATTGAATAAGCCTCGTTGAATTGGGGATGCGTCTAATAGGGATATATTTATTTAAGCCGTAAAATACAAAAATTTAGTAAAACCAGAGCCATGTAATATTGGAAGGAGAAGGTCATTGCCAAGTCGGTTCCAATGTGATAAGAATGTCTTGAATAACCCAGTATTTTATTCCTACGATCTACTTAGGAAATCGAATATATATATATATATATATATATATATATATATATATATATATATATATATATATATATATATATATGAAGAAATATAGTTTTAAGGTGTGCTATAATTATGGGATAAAGTGCTCAATATCAGAGAAAAAGCGTATGTAAATAAAAATATCAAAGTGAACATTAGAGTCAACACTCAGAGACGACAAGCTGTTTCATCCAGCATGAAACAGCCTCGTCACCTCTGAGTGTTGACTTCAATGTTCACTTTTATATATATATATATATATATATATATATATATAAACATATTTCATTAAATATGGCAGAAAAGGAAAATTTAACTAATTTTTTATTAAGTTTTTCCTTTTTCCAGCACCCTTACGTTTTTCGTTTAGTCGGAATAAGGGAGTACAAATATTTTCCATAATTTTTATTGTCCCAAGCGCTTTCGGACACCTTTCTAGCCATTTTCAAGGTTGTTTTGCCTGTGGTGGTGTTATTTTTTCCTCATGTTTTGACTGCTCTGTTGTAATTTATTTTTTGTGTTGTTTTGAATAAGAGCGTTCATTCCGAGCCTTCATGTGTTGCGCGCGGCTGAAATATACATGAGCATCTTTCCATTTTTTTAAAACTTTTAACATTCCATTTCTATTGTTGAATAATGTGAGGTTGGTAGTAGGAGAGAAATGTTTGATATAAAAGCCTCTCTAATATCGAAATGTTTCTGATAATGTTATTTATATAGAATTTTAGTGTTTTCGACAAGAATTTTTCTTAAGGTTTTTGTAAATTATGGAATGATTTTTTTATAGCACTTTGCTCTGATAAGTGACACGTGAAGCGTCTACTCAAGGAGGTGGTAATATGTCCGGTAATTGATTTGTGACAAGAAATTGATACACTATATTGGTCATCGTTAGTTTAAATTTGATAGGGCTATTTTGATGTTACAACAAGGTTTGCGGTCTCGCCTATTCTGTAATATACAGGGTGTCTATAAAGTTCCTGTGAACTTTAACAAAATTATAATTTTTTTGTATTTGCGATAGAACTCATTTGTAAAGAGGATTAGAAAGAAGTAATTTTTTTTAAGGTTTTATTGATATTTTATTTAAGTTTCCACATGTCCTCCATCATTAGCAATACAAAGGGTAATACGATTTTGCAGTAAACGGAAAACATTTGCCAACTGATTTACAGTAAAGCTTGAAATCACATTAGTTATTTTAGCTATACTTAAAACTAGGTACATTAAACTTTATAACGTCTTACAGATCATTTCTGTCGCAAATACAAATAAAGTTATGAATTTTTAAAGTGCACACGAACTTTATGGACACCCTGTATTATAAATTTTACATGTTTTTCTTGAATTACAGCGGAAGTATGGTGTTGAATGATTCTTCTTATAGCGAATTTGTCCTGCTTAAAATTATTGTGCATCTGGTTGCAGTAAAATATGTTGATGTTTTATTGTATCGTATTTTTTGTAAGAATAATTTTATTTGTTTATCAATGATGTAGCTTGTTGACTAATATTTGTTTTAGTTCGCCCAGAAAAATTCTCTTAGAAGAGGAAATCAGGTTCGGTCTGTTTAAGAAGTTTGTTATCACTGCTATTTTATATATTTCTGGGCATTGGCTATCATAATTTAGAAGACAAGAGATCGTACTGGTGATTTTTTAAAAATATGGTAAGTGGTAAATTCTTTAAATTTTAGATCTATATCACCATCAGGGAATCGGATTTTGGTATCATGAATTCATATGTAAATTTTAGCGTGGAGTATTTTTTTCAAAAGTTGATTTTAGATGTATAATTTCGACCTTATTATCTATCTATCTATCTATCTATCTATCTATCTATCTGTGGTTTTGAAAAATAAAGTATGTAAAAAAATTTTCAGACACACTGGTTATTATTTCAATTAGGCTCCTTGAGTAGTTTCGGCCAGCATGGCTATCATTAAAAGAAAAATTTCCTGCATGTTAGTATATATATATATATATATATATATATATATATATATATATATATATATATATATATATATATATATATATATATATATATATATATATATATATATATATATATATATATATATATAAAAGGAGGCACGGTGGAGTAATGAATGGCTTGGATTGAGAAATCGGAGAACCGAGTTCGAATTCCAGTCGAATCCATTACATTCACTTACGTGCTAATACCCTTGGGAAATGTATGAATCCTCTTCCTCTCCCTCCAGCTATGGGTTAATAGCAGGACTGACTAGGTTCTATAAACATGAATGGCAACTGGTCTAGGAGAAGGACAACTCTGACTTCAAAACCTGCGGAGGATCGTTTGGGGCCCTTGTGGCTCGTAGTGCACCAGATCTCTGTATTCGGCCCTTTAAAAAGTGTGAATGGTCCTGCACGAAATCTTCACCACGACAATGAAATCTCGTGTGCTGTCGGTTTCCTAGGAGCTGATCTGCTTGACCCTGATACGTCCGATTCGACGGGAGAGTCGAGTATATATATATATATATATATATATATATATATATAGTAGGTTTTTCAGTCATTTTCCAACGGTGACACATGCTGAGATCGCACCCGGTGTTAATAATAATAGCCCATCAGCCGGTTTGTAAATGTTAAAGAAAATTTAAGAATATTTTCTCACTGTCTTTGTATATCTACTGTACACTACACCAAACAATTCGAGCTTTCAAACCTAAAAAAATATTTCCAAAACTAGAGGTCGACTTATACGGCCGATATAAAATGCAACCCGTTACCACTGAGTTGTAAACAAGTGGACAGCACTTTTAGCAATCATGCAGCAAAATACTGCATGGCTTGATGTATAATCTACACTATTAATATTTATTGGAATTGATGTTGTCTTTAATGTTTTTATCAGTAGACCTGACGAATTTTAAATGTTCGTTAAGTTATACCGATAAAATATACAGTACCTACCAGTTTGTGTTTATCGGCTGTTTGCTGTACAATGCATATAGAAAGTGATGTGACCATATATAGTTTTGGTGCAGGTTATCGTACATTGTAGCATAACTTCATTTAGGCCTAAGGTTTGGGCTACCTTATGTTTGATGGTTGATCTCTACGGTGGGTGTAGGCTTAACTCAGAATTTCGAATGTTGTACGCTTCAATTTACGGTATTTAATAAAATAGAAGAAAAGAAAGGAATACTGAACAGCTACGTGACATAAGTCGTCCTATACGGCAGCAAATGTTAGACGGTCTCTTCAAAGATGAAGAAGAGACTCGAGACAGTTCTACAGAAGGATGCTAAGGATATCACGGAGGGAGCGTGTGAGCAACGATGAGGTCTTATAGAGGATGCAAACAAGGAGGAGGCTTATACTTAACATAAGAAACAGGCAGATGCAATTTTGGGACACGTAATGAGAAAGGAGAGCCTGGAGAATCTGATACTCACAGGTCAAACAGAAGGAAAGAGAGACAAGGGAAAGCAACGCATGACATACCTGGCCGGCTTAAGCCAGTGGATGACAGAACGTGCTCTGGGGGAGGTGGCAGAAGGACGAAACTTATTGTGAGTTACAAGGAATAGGGGAAAGTGGAGAGCCATGATCGCCTACGTACTGAAAGGAGATAGCATATAAAAAGAAAGAAGAATTAAAAGCGATCAAGTCTTTTTAAAAAATTAATCCTCTTAGGGGCACACCTTTTGGAAGAATCAATAATGACTTTTAAAGATATTACCTCAGTAAATCAATATTATAGAAGATTACAAATAAATCTCTAAAAACATGTAACTTTCTTGTTATAACACTGTTATGGGATCTCACCCATAATAATAATAATAATGGAGTATTCCATACTTAATTAATACTGCGCCTCAGGAGTAGGCAAGGAGTCGGTAGTTAGAGTCAGTAGGTCAAGTCGAGTCAAGAGTCGAGTCAGAGGCAGTCCGAAACAGAGTCGCGTTCAGACAATTACGGCAAGACATTGGAATAGTGATACTGGTCGAGACTACATTGTTCTCTCTACTAAACCTGAGTGTTCATACTAACACTTCTACTTCTCTGTATATATTCCTGTTTGTAATATATCTGTTTTATTCCATACCTGAGTTCGAGTTCTTCTTTATTGGTTCTACCTTGGACTATCACCGTGGTACAAGGAACCGGACCATAACAAACACTTGACTTAGAAAATAAAAAAAAGACCATATTTAATTTATTTCTAATTTTAAAAATTAAAGACGAAGACATTTGTATCGATTTTTTCTCTTGGGTTCCATCTTTCATTTTTTTTTCTTCAGCATTGCATATCCATAGACGGAAATCCAATGTGATTGCCCCTGATCTGGCATCTCGTTTATAGTCGCTCTTTCACAGACGTACCGTCACTTCCCTCTGTCTTTTCTACAAATATTTTCACGGTAATTGTTCCGACGAGCTACTTTCGCTGGTTCCCAATCTGCATGAATTTATTACTAGGTTGGCATTTCAGTCCCACCCACTGTCGAAACGTAGCCGTCTCTTCTACTTCAATAGCTTCTTCTCTCGCGCTTCCCGTCTTTGGAACTCCCTTCCTCTTACTTGGTTCCGTGATAGCTATAATCTCCAAATATTCAAATGAAATATCAATCGATATCTCCAGATGCCTTGATCTAATTCCCCGTCCTTCTCTTCATCATTTCTTCTTTCACGCCTCTTTACTCTTGCTTCCTCTCTCTGTAACCATTTGTGTGCTAGTGGCATCCCCGTCTTGCTTGGTGGGAAATGCTTAAAAGAAAGAAAAAAAATTCAAATCAATTATGTTCCATGCGTGATTCAAGCTTAGGCGATCATGTATCTTTCGATACATGACTGACGAGGCAGATTTTTTCCCTGCAGTAGGTTGCCATTTCATTTGGCGGTAGACCCGTTGCCATCCAAAGCTGTAGAATCCAGTTTGTCCTGCTATCTATTCATAACTTGAGAGGAAGAAGATTCATATCTTTCCCCAGGGTGTTAGCACAAAAGCGAATGCAATGAATTCGACTGGAATTCGAACTCGGCTTTCCTATTTTACAATTCGAGTCGTTTTTCCATTACTTCACCGTGCCCACTTCTAAATACTCATTTTTTAAAAAGTGTAAACACTAAAGTAATTCCTCTAGATACATACAAAATGAAAAATTACCAAATTAAAAAAATTAAAAATGGGTGTAATCATACTAAAAAAAAAAAAATAAGTTAAAAAGAGAGTACTTTAAAGGAAATATATTCTCTTTTACATAAATACTAAAAGTTTCATTCAAATCCAATAACTAGATGAATTTTGGAATATTTTTTTAACGACCCAAAAAAGGCAATGCTATTTTTATAGCGACATAAATTTTTCACAAAACAAAGAACATTTTTAAACGCAAATATTTCCGATTGTACTTAAAATTTAGTAAGAATGCTTATATCAACTTCTTTTTTGCATTCTTTCAGCTTTCGATAAGTAGAGAGAAAAAAAGACCATAAAATAAAATTTCATACACGATACATAGCTTTTTCTATTCAGGTATTCAAAATTCGCCCATGAAAATTTATATACCCACACAAACACGAAAATGAGAATGAGAAAATCGGCAGACATTTGCTATTTCCTCCTGACGAGTGGACCTATAGATTATGCAAAGATTCGTCTACGAAACTTTGCAGTTGGAATACTGAATATGCCATCAATGAGCTATATTCAGTGGTACTTTGAAGTTCAAATAGATCAGAGAAGTCAGGAAAAATGCTGATATCTTGTCATCGTAAAAAGAAAATTGATCAGATAATGAATAACAAAGTGAACGTAAGCGAAGTTAAAATATAACAGAACCAATAAGAAAGAAAGAAAGACAGAAAGAAAGAAAGAAAGAAAGAAAGAGAGAACGACAGAAAGAGAGAAAGAAAGAAAGAAAGAAAGAATGAAGGAAAGAAAGAAAGAAAGAAGGAAAGAAAGAGAGAAAGAAAGAAAGAAAGAAAGAAAGAAAGAAAGAAAGAAAGAAAGAAAGAAAGAAAAAGGAAGAAAGGAAAGAAAGAAAGAAAGAAAGAAAGAAAGAAAGAAAGAAAGGTATATATTAATGAAAAGAAAAGAAATGAAGGGGCGAAATAAAAGAAAAAAAAACAAAGAAGCAAGGAAGGACGGCAGAAAGAAAGAAAGAAAGAAAGAAAGAGAAAAGAAAGAAAGAAAGAAAGAAAGAAAGAAAGAAAGAAAGAAAGAAAGAAAGAAAGAAAGAAAGGTATATATTAATGAAAAGAAAAGAAATGAAGGGGCGAAATAAAAGAAAAAAAACAAAGAAGCAAGAAAGGAAGGCAGAAAGAAAGAAAGAAAGAAAGAAAGAAAGAAAGAAGGAATGAAAGAAAGAAAGAAAGAAGGAAAGAAAGAAAGAAAGAAAGAAAGAAGCAAGGAAGGAAGGCAGAAAGGAAGAAATAAAGAAACAAATGAAAGTAAAGAAATAGAGAAGCAAAGAACTAAAAACGAAAAGAAGAGTAAAGAAATAAGGAAGGAAGGGAGGAAGGAAGAAAGAAAAGGAGGAAAGAAAGAAAGAAAGAAATAAGGAAGGAAGGAAGGGAGGAAGGAAGAAAGAAAGAAAGAAGGAAAGAAAGAAAGAAAGAAAGAGAGAAAGCAAGAAAGAAAGAAAGAGAGAAAGAAATAAGGAAGGAAGGGAGGAAGGAAGAAAGAAAGAAAGAAATAAGGAAGGAAGGGAGGAAGGAAGAAAGAAAAGGAGGAAAGAAAGAAAGAAAGAAAGAAAGAAATAAGGAAGGAAGGGAGGAAGGAAGAAAGAAAGAAAGAAGGAAAGAAAGAAAGAAAGAAAGAGAGAAAGCAAGAAAGAAAGAAAGAGAGAAAGAAATAAGGAAGGAAGGGAGGAAGGAAGAAAGAAAGAAAGAAATAAGGAAGGAAGGAGGAAGGAAGAAAGAAAAGGAGGAAAGAAAGAAAGAAAGAAAGAAAGAAAGAAATAAGGAAGGAAGGGAGGAAGGAAGAAAGAAAGAAAGAAGGAAAGAAAGAAAGAAAGAAAGAGAGAAAGCAAGAAAGAAAGAAAGAGAGAAAGAAATAAGGAAGGAAGGGAGGAAGGAAGAAAGAAAGAAAGAAATAAGGAAGGAAAGGAGGAAGGAAGAAAGAAAAGGAGGAAAGAAAGAAAGAAAGAAAGAAATAAGGAAGGAAGGGAGGAAGGAAGAAAGAAAGAAAGAAGGAAAGAAAGAAAGAAAGAAAGAGAGAAAGAAAGAAAGAAAGAGAGAAAGAAATAAGGAAGGAAGGGAGGAAGGAAGAAAGAAAGAAAAGAAATAAGGAAGGAAGGAGGAAGGAAGAAAGAAAGAAAGAAAGAAAGAAATAAGAAGGAAGGAGGAAGGAAGAAAGAAAAGAAGGAAAGAAAGAACAAAATGTATTAAACAAAGAAAGAAAGAATTGTACAAACGAAATAAAATAGACAGAATGAAACAAGGAAAGAAAAAAAAATAGAATAAATAAAAGAAAGGAAGAAAGAATCAATGAATGACTGAAGAAAGCAGAAAGTAAAGAAGTAAGTGAGGATAGAACGAAAGGAAGAAAGAGTGTAAGCAGGAACAAACGAACGAAAGAAATGAAGGAAAGAAAGAAGAAAAAAGAAGGAAAAAGAAAGAAAGAAACAAGCGAAAAACTTAAAAAAAAAAAGAAAGGCAGAAGCAATGGTAAAAATCAGAAAGAAAATAGTAAATGGAGAAAAATGAACTAAGCGACAAATTTTATATTTGTATTAATCCAATTAATGATCTGTGCCTGATATTGCAAATAATGGTTGCCTTAAATGAATTCCACTGATTGACAGCATTTCTCGCTTCGCATCATCTTTGTTATCGCTATATATATATATATATATATATGTGTGTGTGTGTGTGTGTGTGTGTGTGTGTGTGTGAAAAGTGTGTGTATATAAATATAAATGAATATATATGTGAAATTTGTCTGACGATCGCAAAAGCGTGAAACCCAGCGTCACAAACTCACATCAATCCAACTATATATATATATATATATTTATTAAAGACATTTTTATTTATGTTTAACGTTGTTATTTTATAGATACAAGTATTTAAGCAAATGCTCTGTTTATGATAAACAGTATTAAATAACATTTACCGGCCTGTTATTTAATACTGTTTATCATAAACAGAGCATTTGCTTAAATACTTGTATCTATAAAATAACAACGTTAAACATAAATAAAAAATGTCTTTAATAAATAAATTGTCGGACCTCGTCCATTTCTTAACATATATATATATATATATATATATATATATATATATATATATATATATATATATAATATAATATAGTCAACAAAAGGCGACAGTTCATGTTTTCATGAGATGCAATCCTCAGGCCTGAGGATTGCATCTAGCATAAAACACTGTCGCCTCTAAGTGTTGACTTCTATGTTCACTTTTATATTTACACACGCCTCTATCTCTTATATTGAGCACTTTATCCCAGAAATATAGCATATAGAGAGGGGAATTAACAGGAGATAACTGATAACTGACATCCATTAGACATGGCACGTCGAACTAGAACAGTCTACTCCAGCGAGCGGAATAAAGGGTTCAGTTCGACATTCCAACCACCTGAAGACGGCCGGAGCGTACAACGGCCGAAACGTTGTGATAAATATGGCAACAAAGATGGGGATGATAGTCTGAACAATGTAAATAGTGTACATAATACCTCTTCTCAGAAATATAGACAGATACACACACACACACACACATATATATATATATTTACTTGTGTACAACCATAAGATTATTTAACATGTCTATATGTATTTGTCAGTCTGTCAAAATAGAAAAATATGCACATGTTCACGATTAATTTGTTTTTTATGAATTATCAACCTTTACAGGTTATTTAAAGCCAGAAATAATTTTAGATTTTCAGAATATTTTGACGATAATAATGACTTACTGATACAAGTACTGCTAATTAACCCATAGCTGGGGAGAAAAAAGGTGAATTCATATCTTTCCCACGGGTATTTGTGCGTAAATGAATATAACGAACCCGACTGGAATTGGAACACGGCTCTCCTGTTTCCAATTTCGAGCCGTTATCTATTAAACCATGCGAACACCCAAGCTTACAGCATCTGGTATTTCAAAGCGGTAACTCATTTAGACACTGGCCAGTTTTCACATTGCTTAACTTAAATTAGGAGTATGACAAATGTTTACCACTTTGTCATATTTCTTTCCACTAAAATTGTTCTCGATATAAAAAAAATTACATATCATTATCCTATATGTAGGTATGTATGCATGCGTGTGTGTGTGTGTGCGCGCGAGCTTTTTTCTGTTAATGTGTTTACGAGTGTGTGTATTGAAAACGTATCGTATTTGTATGTCTGAATGACTATGTATGTGTTTGTCCCCTTTTCCTTGCCATTGCGCAAAGCAATGTGCTATCAGTATGTGTAGTACGCTTATATATGTGCGTGTGTGTGGGTGTAGGTGGTTACGTATAAAAGAGGTGGGAAACAGATAGAGAGAAAGAAATAGCGTTAGAGAAAGTGAATATAAGGCCAATGTTCGTGCGTACGTGACTGACGATAAATTATAATCTTTTAAGGACGCTATTCAAACACACACACACGAATATATATATCAGTTGAATATATGGATTAAATGTGACAAAATGATTAAATAGCGGACAAATACGAAAATACTAAGTTTATGAAGTTTTTTTTTCAACTTGTTTCTTAATTATATTTATATAATTATATTTATATATAAAGAATTAAGGGATGTATTTTAAATCCGATATTTTTATTACTTCAATTAAATACAACGTAAAGTAATGAGATAATACGCACATAGATTTTTTTTTAAGTGTTTCACCCCAAGCAAGGCGAGAAGCCACTATCACGCAAGGGGTTACAGAGAATTGGAACAAGAGCGAATAAGAGTGATAGAGGAAAGGATGAAGAGAATGATAGGGAATAGATCAGGGCATCTGGAGACGTTGATTAACATTACATTTGAATAGTTGGAGATTATAGCTATCAGGGAAATAGGAAAAGGGGAGGGAGTTCCACAGGCGAGAGGCGCGAGACATGAAGCTATTGGAGTAGAAGAGGCGGCTATATTTAACAGTTTCAATAGTGAAAGGGTGTGAGCCAGATGCCAGCCTAGTTGAACGCTTAAATTCCTGAAGTCTAGGAACCAGCGAAAGCAGCTCCTCGGAGCAGTTACCGTGAAAGTATTTGTATAAAAGACAGAGGGAGGCAACGGCACGTCTGTGAAAGAGCAGCTGCAGACGAGATGCCAGATTATATTGCATATCCGTCTCTGGATTTTATCAAGGACCTTGAGACAAACAGAAGCGGCTCCAGACCATATATGTCAGCAAAACTCCATGCAAGGCGAATGGTTGACTTGTAGATTTGAAGGATCAACTCCGGTGAGGAAAATAATTTCCTGGCGCGGCACAGGGAGCCATCTTTTCTTGCGGTGGACGAAGCTATTGACTCAATGTATTTGTTCCATCTTAGGTCAGCAGACAATGTGAGACCGAGCTGTCGCAATGACTACTTGAGATGTTAGTTTTTGTAGATGCCCGTATTTGAATAGACGTCCCGTTTTTTTTTTTTTTTTTTTTAACAGTGTGTATTACATCTGCCAGCCTGTGCTCAAATACGGGTATCCTCTAAAAGTAATATTTGAAGTTATATATATATATATATATATATATATATATATATATATATATATATATATATATATGACGGGTATCCTCTAAAAGTAATATTTGAAGTTATATATATATATATATATATATATGTATGTGTGTGTGTGTGTGTGTGTGTGTGTGTATTCTTTCATTACTTTCTGTTATACTTAGTGGATATACGTGTCTGGGAATTTAAAAAGATGTAAATGTACGTCTACCGGTCTATACATTCGAGAGTCTTAATGAAGATAATGTCCCTTCCAACAGAGTTCGAAACAACGTGCCCCTTAAAGACAGTCTAAAGTAATAAGAATCTGAATATGCTATTAAACTTCGTTTAATGTAATAAGAATCTGTGTAGCCTATTAAACATCGTTTAAAGTAATGAGTCTCTGCATACACCATTAAAAACGATTTCAGGTAATAAGAAATGTTATAGGATTAATATTAAAATCAATGAGGGAAACAAATCCTTACTTACCACTTCAGGCCTTACACGTCGCTATAGTCCCCATGTTTTCTTTAACGTTTTCTCTTTCTCTCTGTTTTTTTTATTTAAATTTTTTTATATATCTGTTAAATGCCGATACAGTTCCTGGAGAAAGTATAGAGTGGTTTCCCGTTTATGCAGAGTTTAAATTACCAATAAAAATCTAGTCAATCTGCCCAATTCTGCGAACTTGAAAGCTTGTTCAAGTATTAGGAAAACCAAAGATAAAATATTGGGTTGTCCAAAAAGTTCATGATCCAACACTCTAGAACACGTCATATTCATCGACAGATATAATATGCTTACATTACTGATTAGAGCACACTTCAAACTATCACTTGAGAAAGAATTACTTAATTCGTGTCAATTTTGCACCCCTATGAAGATGGAAGATTATAAGGTGCATTTTAGACACTTGATGGTTTTTTTACCGTGAAGGCAAAAATGCCTAGCCAGCAAAAAAAAAAAAAAAGAAAAGAAAAGATATGTGCTATTTACGGTGAAGGTGCTTTAGCTGACAGAACTGTACAGAAGTGGTTCGCTAAGTTTAGATTTGGTGATTGTAGACTTATTTATGAATGGCGCTTAGGCAGATCCCCCCCCCCCACTCCACTATAGATGACGACCGAATCAAGACATTGATTTAGAATAACCCGCATTACACAATGCGGGAAATAGCAGAAAGGCTAAATTTTAAAAAAAAATCGACTAAGTGAAGCTTGGGTACTCAAATCGCTACGATGTTTGGGTACTACATCATCTGTGTGAAAAGAATCTTTTGGATCGCATTTCTTTTGTGATTTGCTGTATAAACGCAATGAAAATGCTCCCTTTTTTTAAGCTAATTTTGACGGGCAATGAGAAATGAATCGCTTACAACAATGTTCAGCGAAAAAGATCCTGGGGTAAGCGATATGTGCTAACTTTAGCCACCTAAAAACAGCTCTTCATCCTAAGAAAGTCATGCTGTGCATCTGGTGAGATTGGAAAGCAATCCTGTACTATGAGCTTCTGCCAAGAACTAGTCAATTGGTTCTGAAAAGTTCTGCTTGCAACTGGACGAATTAAATACAGCAATTTAAGAAAAATGTCTAGAATTGTCGAACAGAAAAGGCGTTGTTTTGCGTCAGGCCTCACGTTTCTTTGGCGAACCGACAAAAATTATTCCAGCCTGGCTGGCATGTGTTAACCTACCCGTCATATTCGCCAGACATTGCTCCTTCGGATTTTCATTTATTCAGATCCTTGCAAAATAATTTCAATGGTAGAAATTTTAATTATTTGGGGGATATAAAAAAAAATACCTTCATGTGTTCTCCGAGAAACCAACGAAATTCTAGGAAGATGTAATGTTTAAGTTGAAGGAAAAATGGACAAAGGTTGTGTAACAAAATGGTTCATATTATTCATTAATGACAATAACAATAATATATATATATATATATATATATATATATATATATATATATATATATATATGTGTGTGTAGCTTGATAGATACATAAGGAATGACAAAGAGATAGAGAGGTGACATGAGACTGTCGATGAGTTAGGAAATTATCTAAATCAAAAGCACATATATATCCAAATTTATTGGCACACACGCACGTATATTCATTTATATACGCACACATGCATGCATGAATCCATCTATCTATCTATCTATCTATCTATCTATCTATCTGTGTTCGTGTTAATATGCGTTTACGCATGCAGACATCCTTCTGTTCTTTCCTTTGTCTTTCTTTCTTTTCTTTTTTTTTCTCTTTCTTTCTTTTTCTTTTCTTTCTGTTTATTCATATCTATATCTGTTCATTATCTATCTATCTATCTATATATATATCTATCTATCTATCTATCTATCTATCTATCTATAAAGTTGTGTGTGTTTGAGGATACATAAGGAATGACAAAATCATCGACACTCACGGCAGATTTCATTTTCTTGTAATCTTCTATTTTTCTATCTATCTATCTATCTATCTATCTATCTATCTATCTATCTATCTATCTATCTATCTATCTATCTATCTATCTATCTGTGTTTGTTTACAGAAATTCATTTGTATGTGTGTGTGTGTGTGTGTGTGTGTGTGTGTGTAGTTGATCTTTCCTAAAACAGTTATCTTTTATCCTTTCCATCTATTTCATTTTCGTTTAACCCTTCGAGCACTAACCACCTCTTTACCGGTGGTAGAAAAAAAAATGGCGTAATGCTCAGCTACCGGTTGAACAGTAGTAGAGAAAAAAATGACTTAATGTCCAGCCACCGGTTGACCGATGGTTAAACACTTGTAACTATTTTTAATATCTACCGTCAAACCTTACATACCAATTATTTGCGAATTTTGATTCAGGAGCTCAGGCAGAAGGGTTAAAATTGTTAAGGAACGCATGGCTTAAAGGGTTAATAAACTTTTGTTCATTCCTAATAGTATATTGAATAATCTTTGATGGTGTTTCTTATTTTGTTTACTCTTTCTGTTATCACTATATTCCTTTACCTGGTTTGAGTGTGTACGTGTTTGTGCGTGTGTGTAGGTGTATTGGTGTTTTGTCAAGTGCTATTTAATAGGTGTTGCTTAGCTTGTTACAGGAACTGAACTCCATTGTGACTTTGTACCCACTTTACTAACCACTACAGCACGCGGAGTGCCCAGATCTAGTTAGAAAGGGAATGTTTATAATATAGATATGACGGAGTGTCCCTGTGCAACGTGGGCGTCTGTGGAAAAGAAAGCGAGAAAGAAAAGGGCATGTCGAGAGGGAGGTATCGATATCGAAAGAAAGAGAAAGGGAAGGAAAGCAGAGTTTGGTTGATAGATAGAAAAAACATCGAAAGATCGAGAAAGAAAGAAAGAAAGAAAGAAAGAAAGAAAGAAAGGAAGGGAAAAGATTACGTGCACGTGTGTGTGTGTGTGCACGTGTGTGTGTGTGCACGTGTGTGTGTGTGTGTGTGTGTGTGTGTGCTTTTTAATATTAACTGTCCCGAAAGATGACCCTAAGCTGAAGTTACACATCACAAACTACAGTGAACGACAGACAACGTCAATCACTTCATAAATAGATAAAAGTTGTAATTCGGAAAGCTTACTCGATAAAAATTTTACAAGGTTAAGGGAAAAAAAAAGAATTATTTAAAAAAAAAAAAGAAAAAAAAGGGGGAACATATATAACAAGTTCAAACTACCCCTAAAGTCTAGAAGAACAAGAAGGAAATACAAAAAAAAAAAAAGGTAAAGAAAAAATTAAAAAAAAATACGCGCTCTAACCTAAAAAATTCAAACAACCCCCGAAAAAGTTTCGTAGGAAAAAAAAAAATATTTAAAAGAAAGAAAGAAAGAAAAAGAAAAAAAAAGAAGAAAAGAAAAAAAAAACGTCACAAAAATCGTCACAAAAATCGTCACAAAATTCGTCACAAAAACTGTAGGAAAAAAAAATTGAAGAAACCAGACGACATGCGCCGGACGCGAGATATTTTCTTCTTTTTTTACTTTGTATCGCACATTGTAATCACAGTTTTCTTTGATTCACAATTTTTGCTACCTTCGTGGTTATATCCGTCCACATTGAGCAATCTTCTGAAATTCTACTGTCGCACAATGCGCGACCCTTATCTTCTCCAAGCCCCGAAATGGTACGAAATCTTCCTTTTCAGCGAGATTTTTCTCCAGTTACCCTTCTTCTTTGTCGCTGCGCATGCCTTCCGACGGGGAGCCCGCAAATGCCCGTGGATCCGTCTACCGGCAGTCGTGTACTCCACCCATGCCTGCACCAGTGTGATGCCCATAATCTACCATATTATAACTTACAATTTCGATAACTTCGCCGACTCACGCCTGTCCTATGAAGGGCCGCAGACTCTGAGACAACGAATTCTATTGGCATCGTTCTATTTACCATATTTCTTTGTACCTCTTTTGCTTTTGCTTGACGCATTGTTCAGCCCTGATTACACCGACAGAAATCTCGAATCGACACAAACGGACAAGAAAAACACATAAAAAAAAGAAGAAAAAAAAAACATGTTCGTTATTACGAGATTCATGGTAGTTATCTCTGAAAACTGAATGACTCCAAATCTATATTTATTATTAATATTATTATTATTTTTATTTTCTTTGATTTCTGGCGTTTACACATTTCTTTCCGGGTCCCGCCCAGAGACCTAAGGTAAGAAATGGCATCATGACAACTTTCCACTAACAAAAAAAAAAAAAAAAAAAAAAATTACATAAAGCCCTTCGTAATGTGTGGGCTGTACTTGTCAGAACAATTTTTTTGTATCTCCTTGAGGCATGGACTTCCAGGAATCCCTTCAATTAGTCTACTGCAATCTTTTCCAACCAGTCCTAGGGCTCTAACTACAACAGGGATTGTTGATGTTCCCATATGCCACATTTTCGAGATTTCTATTATTATTATTATTATTATTATTATTATTCACTCGCTGGATTTTTACATTAGTAACAGCAGATGATTTACGCTGGAGATCATGCGACAACAAGTCTCCTCACTACTCTCATATTTTCCCCAGTATTCGGAGCCGTTTTTAGCAGTACCGTCGTCTAAGTGCTCTATTCTTTCATGTATTTCAACTTCCTCTAGACTTTTCGCTAGGCATCCCGAGATTATTCCCAGTGCTCTAACAACGACTGGTACAACTGTCACCTTTATATTCCATAACTTCTTCATGTCTCTGGTGAGCTCCAGATATTTATCCAGCTTTTCGCTTTCTTTTAATGACAGCCAGTAATCTGCGAGAATATCTGACTCCATTATTTGACATTTTTTTTTTTTTTTTCATGAAAATGTGTTCCGTTCTTTTGGCTTGGAGTGGATATAATTATTATTATTATTATTAATACTGATGTTGCTTACTCGATGAATAAGGGTTTGCACTTGAGATTAAGTGACAGCAAATCTCATTAACACTTTTATATTCTTCCTATTCCAAATGTTTTCGGTAATGCTGTCATCTGGATAGTCTTGACCATTCCTTGATTTCCATTCTATTTCCATTTTTTCAAGGCTCTTCGGAACCGTCCGCAGATCTCCGATAGACACTAGCATGGTTGCCACTTGTATGTTCTGTTATTATTATTATTATTATGATTATTATGATTATTATTACTATTAATAGTAGCAGTAAAAACAAAACGAACTACTGAATATAAGTAATCCCGACTGTCGCCTGAGCACTGGGAACGATCATGAAATACTTTTATCTCTGTAAACAATATGTAAACAATAAATAAATAAATAAAAGCAAAGGAAAAAATCTAACAAATAGCTTTGACATTGAAACAATAGCTGAAGAAGACCTTTGCATAAATAAGAGTGAAGGAATAATAATAATAATAA
>CAHIKZ030005628.1:1017500-1070000 GCA_903632075.3 Acanthosepion pharaonis | reverse complement strand
TACAGTTTACAAATAGCGCACAAAATGTATTGTATCGATTATATAAACATATCAGTTACATATCAATGGTATAATATTTACTGTATATCTACTTTTGCAGCCCCCTATATGTAGGTTTATTTTTGTAGATAGACGTCATGTACATCGTGAGAGCGATAGAAAGAGATATTGAAAGATGCAGAAAGAAAGGGACCAGTATTTGTCAGTTGAGGGGATATGTAGTGACGCGTGCAAATGTGTTACACACACACACACGATTTTTTTTTAAGAAGAAATGAATTAATTTTTATTTCGATTTTATTTTATAAAAAATTATTAAAAATTATATTAAATGAGTTTATATGTTTGAGCAGACATCCATGTTTCACTTGTTGGAAAATTGAATACGGGTTCGATTTCTGCCAGGAGACGCATTTCCTTTAGTAAGTTTAGTAGGACTTCTCTATCTCAAGGCCGGCAGCCGTTACTTTCACGCTTTAAAAACAGGGATCTCTACTCACTCGTTAAAATATAACGTTTATAGCAATAAGACGTGTATATACAGGGGATATTAAAAATACTTCTTCAAACTTTGGAGTTATAAAGTTTAAAGTAACTCTACAGTAGAATCATGAACCCGCCAACACATTTTGTAAAAGTATTTTTCGATTTTATCTTGGATTGTACATTTAACAGCGTCTACCGTAAACTTTAAACTTAATAACCCAAAAAACAAACGGTTTGCGGACATATTTTATAGAGAATTTTGTCCTTGTTTTGGTGTGAGAAACCCTCTCTCAAAGTTTGTAAAAGTATTTTGATACATCCTGAAGAATGAAGTTTAAAGGCAGTAAATTCGATTTTGCTAATCGAACGATTCTTTGTGGCTCGATCGGTTAAGAGTACGCCAAACTAAATGACGGTTCCGTATAGGATACAGGTTCGAATCCTGTCGGAGATCGAATATTTTTCATGAAAATTTCTCGGGCATTCAGGCCGGTAAATGTTGTTTAATATAAACAGTGCATTTACTTAAATATTTGTATCTGTAAAACGAATGTCTAAACATAAAAATGTCTTAAAAATAATTTTCGGACGTTGTCCATTTCACAATGTGTGTGTATATATATATATATATTTCTAAAGAATCAATGGATGTATTTATAATCCATTTTTATTACTTCAAATGTAATTATCGTGAATACTCGTATCTGAAATAGCACATTTCCTTTATTAGTATTTTTCGAAGATGCAGACCCATAGACGTAATACACACAAGTCAAAATCGAACGTCTATTTCAAATACGAATATACACTATAATAACATTTGAAGTAATATATATATATATATATATATATATATATATATATATATATATATTCGAAAATTATAAAAAAAGTTATAAAATCACTACAAAATAGTTATTTTTCAACACATCTGGTATCTTATCAGGTGATGGTATTGATTTCAACACCATCACTTGATAAGTGTTGAAACAAAATGGCTATTTTTGTAGTGATTTTATAATATATTTATGTTATAATTTTCGAATAATTTATATTTGCTCTACTCCGTATTGAGCATTTTTTAAGAAAAGTATCTTTATTTATTTACCAAAATATACACCAATCCTATACTTGGATATATATATATATATATATATATATATATATATATATATATATATATATATATATATTCTCGTAATTGAAAATCAAACTACACAAAAGTAAGAATACCAGAATTTCCTGCTTTTATTTCATCATATCTCATTCTCTGATGAAGCTTTAATAGAAATGTAACAGGTTAGATTGATAAACGTTTCCTATTTGTTTGTTTATCTTATTCATCGTTATACTTTTTCTTTGGACTAAAAACTTAAGGCACTGGACGATTTATTTCGCCCAGTTCGGATGTTTCTAGTTCTTTCTTTTTTTTTCAATTTTTTTCCTCAGGTACCAATTTGTTTTGATAGACTTATAAGTTGTGCTATCCGAGGTTTTCTTCTAACCGGGTATTACTAGTAATTTAATAATCTATCTATCTATCTATCTATCTATCTATCTATCTATCTATCTATCTATCTATCTATCTATATTTGTGTGTGTGTATGTATGTGGGAATTTAGTGTAGTGGTGATCATTATTCAACCATATATTTTTAAATATAACAGACAACGTATGTCTAATATGTTTGATCACAAGTCGTTCTAAGCTTCATATAGTGACGTTAGTTTCCGGAGAAAACAACGACAAAAAGTGTCCAAGATTTGAATTTTTTGAATTTTTTATTATGTTGTTCCCCGATCTAACCTTTCGGCTCGCATGAGCCATCATCAGCGTGGTTATATGGACATCACAACAGAGATATTCATCATCAAAGATGACATCCTGTTATGTTTACTTAGAAGTTTGCTATGCGACAAGAAAGGTCGCGTAACAGCAGACGCTGGTCAAATACGAATTTTATTATCTAAGTCATTTTTTCATAATAAAATTGGCACAAAACAACCGATTTATATTGAGCAATATACCGTGTTATTTTCATCTTTTAATATCCATCTTTATTAAAAATATTAATCAGAAATTGTTTAGGAGTTGTCATGATTTATTACGCAAACAAACCAAGCACATCACAATTTTATTTATAAATACAAAAATAAAATATAGATACATATAAGGTCATATCAAATATGATTCAAATATTCCATATAATTCATTATTGTACAAGTGTTTTTAGAACCTTTTTTGTTCTTTTGCCAAGATGAGGAATAGTCAGCCTTGCAAAGCTTAAAAGCGCCTTCTCTAACATGGATACAATATTTAACTCGAATAAGCATCATTTAAATGTTTGGTCCAATGTCATAGCTAATGTTTTTGTCACTCGGGGCGGCCCTCAAGTTTGCTGCCCCTTTCCAGAAGGAATACAGTATTACAATGTGCATTAACCCCTTAAAGTTTATATATATATATATATATATATATATATATATATACTCGACTCTTCCGTTGAATTCAACGTATGAGAGTCAAGCAGATCAGTTCTCAAGAAACCGACATCCGACAACAGCATATAGTGGTGAAGGTTTCGTGCACGAAGGGCCGAATAGACAGACCTGGTGCACTAAGTGCCACAAGGTCCCCAAACGACGCCTCCGCAGGTTTTGAATTCAGAGTTGTCCTTATCCTAGACCAGTTTTCCCCCAAGCCTATAGAAACCAATCTGTCCTGCTATTTACCCATAGCTGGAGGGAGAAGAAGAGGATTCAATCCTTTCCCAAGGGTATTAGGACGTAAGTGAATGTAATGGATTCGACTGGAATTCGAACTAGGCTCTCCGATTCCTCAATCCAAGCTGCTATCCATTACTTCACCGTGCTTGCTCCTCTCTTCTCTCTCTCTCTCTCTCTCTCTCTCTATATATATATATATATATATATATAAACTGGCATCATATATATATATATATATATATATATATATTTGGTTGGATGATAGCTCTGTCTCTGATATTGAGCGCTTTCTAATAAGTACCCGCATATAATATATAAATAATTATATATATATATATATATATATATATATATATATATATATATATATATATATATATATATATATTTATATTATACACATATATATATATATATATATATATATTTATATATGATGCCAGTTTTTTTACCATATTTCTGTTAACGTGCTATATCACTCCTCACTGATAAATTAAAAAATAAAAGTACAATTGTGTCTATTTATTTTCTAAAAAGATAAAACTAGGGATGTGTAAAAAAAAAATTAATTAATCGAAGACGTTACTTCTTTTTGTAAATCGGGAAAACTTAAAAAACTTTTTAGATTATTAATTGAAAGGTAACTTGTTTTTGTTTATAGACCTGTTTTATTTAAAATGAAAAACACAAAAACAAATTGTACTTTTAATTCATAATTTATCAGGTTTTTCAACTATTTATTTCAATTCTAACAAGTGAGGAATCATAAATTAAATCCCACGTTAACAGAAACATGGTCCGTTTTTCTTTTAACAGTGTAAAAAATGCAATATATTTTAAAATTATTTTGTTTTTACGTCGTTCAAGTTATTAGTAGCAAAATAGTAGACTAAGAATTAAAAGTCTAATAAAATTAAATTCACTTTTAAAAACTGAAATAAATGTTATCATACTTTTAATTCTTAGTCTATTTTGCTTAATAATACTTCAACTATTTAAACAAAAAAATAAAACATTGCATTGTTTTACTACCGTAAAAACTTGTAAATTGAAAAATTGAAAAATATATCCATTATTGGGCTTTATATAAAGTTTCTGCACTTAAAAAATATATTAATATTCAACTTTCTTTTAAATTTCTGTTCGATATTTCCGGAAAAAAAATGGAATGCATGTGATATCCTTAAAGCATTGGAATTATTTCAGTTTATTTATCTATTTTCTAATTTATGAAAAGTAACGATTTTATATCCGTATTAAAGCTAGGCCTATGATAAGATAAAAAACAAAAAAAGAATTTGTTCACTGATGTATTTAATTTTTTTGAAAAATCAAAATCAAAGAATTGACGCCAATGTCTGGACTTTTGACATAGGTGTGAAAAAAACTGTGGATTCACTAAATTCACAACCCCACATTAAGCCATTTAAAAATGTTTAAATTTTTTTAACTGGTTGTTCTCGAACATATTGTCTTCGCATTTATTTTAACGCTATTTTGACTCACAATCTCTTTTGTTTACAATACTAACCCCAAATAAAATATTACTTCACCTCTATGTTTTCTAAAATGTGTTGGTTTATTATTTTCGTTATTTGCAATGTCATTGGTCCTGACCTGGCATCTCGGTTCCAGCCATTTTCCCACCGCCGTAACGTTCCTCCTGTGCCTTTTCTATAAATACTTTTATGGCAATTGTTATGATGAACTTTCCTCTATGCAACCGAAACTTTATGAATTTAAGCGCATTACTTCATTGGCGGTTAGGTATCATTATTTTACATTTGAAATGACTAAATGAAAGTTTCTTTCTCACAGTTCTCGCTTGTGGAAGTTTCTTCCGGCTTCTTCGTTTCCAGTCAGCTTTGATCTTCATAAATTTAAATGCAATGTTAATCGTTATCTTCTGTTTTCTTAAATCCTGTTCCTTTATAACCCTTTCTCCTTGATATTAGTTTTACTCATGTTCTCTAACACTCAGCAACCTCTTGCGTCCTAGTGGCTTTATTGCCTTGCTTGGGGGAAATGATTAAAAACATCCCAGACTGTAGGTCTGTGTTATTTAGCTCTACATCTATCATTAGAAAATACTATTAAGCATTCAGTATTTTCATGTACTTCTTCGACTAAGTCACGTGTTTCTGTTTGTGATGTTTACTAAAAGGTGGTAGCTTCGTTGCTTTTATGTCTAGAGTTAATGCACTTAATATTTTGCATCTTTTCTTTTCTCTGTTTACCTTTTTTTAAAAAATCGGTGTAACATGGACAAACGTGCCTGCTATATGACGCAATATCAAAGGGACGGGTTTTCCCATGACACCGTTTTATTTCTGTTTTATGATGTTCACTCTACGGCTTTGTTTATTATTTTCAAAGACCAATTATTAGAATTGAAATAAAACCGAAACATATGATGAATATGAATTTTTTGTTCTTGAGAATTTACAACAAAAATATGAAACACTATTTATTAGATTGTTTATTTACAAGAATAATTTTATATTTACAACATTCTAAAAAAGTAATACAATTAGAACTAATGCGATGCAACATTTATCAATTCATCAATTTATAAAGAAATAAATCCAAAAAAAACAATTTCTTATTCATAAATTTACTAAATTATTAAAATAAATAATATAATAAATAAATAGTTTAAATAAAAAAATTAAAAAATAACTAGTGTTAATTATTCTTGTCAATTCTCAAGAAAAAAAGTATAAATTCATTTTCATATGTTTAGGTTTTATTCCATTACTATCATCATTTTTAAAAATAATAAACATTGCTGATGAAGGGAGGTAGTTAAGAAAACGGTGTCATGGGGAAAAACACATCTTTTTGACAGACTGTTTTTTTTGTGGGCACGAAGGTCCATGTTTGCCAAAATATTTTCTTACTGGTTAATTCATATTTCTTAATTTTTTGTTATCATTTCAATTTTCCACAGACGTGACTTTATAACATGCTTAAAGCCATTTATTTTTTAATGGTTATCTAGCTAAAGCTTTCAGTTTCTGTTTTGATGGTTCACTTTCTAACTTTGTGTCCCTTTCATTGAATAACTTCGTCAATAACTGTCTTTGTTTTCGTTTTTTTTGTCACATTTTTAAAGCCTGTCTTTGTTTTCTTGTTCTCTTGCCATTGTTGACAAATTCATTTGTACATGTTTCAGGATCTCTGTTAAACCTTTTTTACAATTTCCAATTTCCTGTTCGTATTACTCTTTGATTTTGCAATATCCTTTTGCTCTTTTGAAATTATAACTTTCTTAAGTCACTTGTGAACATCTATACATGTGTAATTTAAGAATAAATATTAAGAATTATAGCTGTGTATACGTAAGCGCGTGTCTGTTTGTGTGTGTATGTGCGTGCATCACTCAAAAAATCTTCTAGTCCAAGAACTTCATATTTACATTATTTACATCAATGATTCCCAACGTATTGCGCATGCTCCACCCGTGGGGTATGGTAATATCTTGGTGGGGCATGCGTAGGATGTGCACCCTTCGGATTACTATATACCAACAGAATAAGGGGGTAATTCAAGAATAAGTTAACAGTGAGTTGTTTTCCAATGAGCTTAAATTTCATTTTGCATTATTATTTCATGATTAAAATTATGAAAGTATATTACAGAATAAACTTTCATTCAAATATTTTATATTTCTGCCTTTCAGTTCTCTATTATATGTTTTGAAACTATATTTATATTTAACTGTCTTTTTGTTTTTTTTTTTGTTTTTTTGTTTTTTAATTTTTCTCTTTCCTGTAAGCCATGATCTTTGGAGGCTTGTTTATAGTGCCTTTTAAGCTTCCTTCACGTGAATTGCAGTAAAATTGTTAACATGTAAGAATTTTAGAAATAACACAGTCGGGCATGGCCCCAAAATCGGGCTGTTATCTTCGTCTTGTCATATTGACGGTGTTTTCGGACGTTGTACGCTCCGGCCTTCTTCAAGTGATATACGTTGAAATTTCGAACAGAACCCTTTATTTCGTCCACCGGGGCTAGTTCCACGTGCCGCGCCTTTTCTGGATCTCTCAGTTTCAGATATTTTTCTTTAGCAACTCAAATCTCCAAGTTTTTGTTCACCTCTGCTGTGTCCAGGTACTGAACTCACAACTCTTCGGGTCAAATTACTTAAACCAACCTTTTTATCCACTGAGCAATGTGACCTTGAGATACAGGGCCTAGTGGATAAAAGTGGATCAATACTCCTGAAAAAAACTCGGACCGGAGTCATTTTTTCTTATTCTAGCCAACATTTTCGCTTTCTGTTTTGATTGTGTTGAGATTTCTGTTCAACTTTTTCTCTCATTCAATAACTTCATCAATAACTGTCCTGCTTTTTTTATATATGAATTTTTAAAAATTCAGCCAAAAAGTTATCTTTATTTAATTTTTATTGAATTTTTACAATTATCAAAGATGATTTACATGCCTATATAAAATTGTGGATAAACTGTCCAAAGTTCAAGTACTTTCGGCTGTCTGTATATTAACAAGTCAGTATGGAAGACATCATTTTGTTGGTTACATCCTGGCATTTTTAAGCGCATTCAAATTCAAATATACACACATCGTGATGTAATGTATAAAAGAGTTTACATGAGCACGACCAAGGCCAGAAAAGAATGTCTTAAATTTTTACATGTTGTATTATTATATTTATACGCATATTAAACATTTTATACACATTTTAAAATGCTATCTCTTGTGTTGAAAGATATTTTTTTATTTAATGTGTGCTGTTTCTTTTGTGTAATAATAAACTTTTTTAATCAGTTCACCCCAAGGAAAGCGGTAATGCCTATAGCACGCAGGGGGTTATAGGGAGTGAAAGTGAAAGCGAAAGAGAAGGCTGAGTATAGGGAGGACTGAGGAAATTACCAAACATGAAGACAGAAGGTGGCGATTGACATTGCATTTAAAATTTTGTAGTTGTCAGGGAAGCAAGGAAACAGAAGGGAGTCAAACAGGTAGGAAGTACGAAAGAATAAACGGTTGCAGTAGAAATGGCGGTTGTGTTTAGCTATTTCAACTGTAAAACGGTGAAACTTAGTAGTCAATCTGGTAACACGCTTAATTCATACTTTCGGAGCGACAGGAAAAAAAAACTCGTTAGAGCAATTCCCGTGAAGATATTTGTAGAAAAGACAGGGGGAAGCTACGTAACGTCGGTGAGAAAGTGACTGAAGTCGAGATGCCAGGTCAGATTACATTTCAGATCTTTCTTCGGATTTGGAGTGTTTTGCGTCTTTCCTTGAAGTGAGTGCGATATAGTATTGGGTATTATCTTATACTTTATATATATATATGATGTCTGCCACCTCGTTGTCGAGTATAACCATTAAAACGTATCTAAATCTAGTTATGCTTTAAAACAATATGGCGCGTTAACCCGGACAACCTTTTAAAACCTCTGGCACAAGCCTTCATTGGTTATTATTGCTTTTTTCAGTAACAGATAGCTAGACAGTATTCCCACTCAAAAAATAAAAAGAAAAAAAAAACTTACGACATTGAGCAATGCCTGTACTGGAAGATAAGAAAAACGTTGTAGTGGAGAAAATCCCACTCTCTCATCCAGAACAGCATACCCCCGACCCCCAAAGAACCGGTCAACATCATTCGGTGCTGTCAAATCGCTGGAGTCACATCAGAGTTTTTCTTCACGTAGATGGATACCGAAATGATGGCTAAGGTATCTAACACACCTCGTGGGATTATCGTAAGCCTGGTCACCAATCCAGGTATTTCTAAATTGTACCACAGAATTTAAATATGGCTTTGAAAATGACAATCGCATTCTATTAAAGGGGCATTCATCGTACGACACTTCTTAAGAAAGATATATACTGGTAAAAAAACGACCATTCTTCTCGTTTAACCAGCACATCCAGAAAGGATAATGCCGAATCACTCTCTTCTTCCACAGTAAAGCGATGGAGGGAATTAAACTTGAGATGAAAATCCCCCGCCCCTTCGTAAGAATTGAAAACGGAAAATTAATGATACATAAAAGGTTAATGGTCAGAGTTGAACCAGACCAGGAAACAGCAGTATTAAAAAGTGCTCAATACCCATGTGAAAAATGAAATAAAAAGTAAAAATAACATGTAGAGCTTTTAACTTTCAAAATCAGGAGGTCAGTTGAATCCGCTACCTTGGTTTCAACCTTACGGTATCTTCAGGCGATTTTTGGAATGATAATAATCAAAACGGGGAAATTGAAAAATTTCGACTTGGGGAATAATTAAGGAAAATAAATTTTAAAAAACAAAAAACATATCGGTGTAAATAAGCTCCTAGAGAATATAAAACGTAAAACGAATTATTCATGACCCACCCATGAAACAGAGAATAAAGAAAGTTCTCTTTCTGGTTGCAGAACGTCGGTCGATGAAGCATGATATAAACACCCTCTAAAATCCGTAAATGTTTAACCGGCCGATCCTTATGCAGCATCCTAAACGCCCCATCAACATATTCGGAAGCGCAACCCGGGTTATCAATTAAATGAAGCCCAATCGCTGACTCACAAATTGACTGAGTCAAGCGATTACTGTTACTCGCTACACACAGTCTTTTATAGGCAGACACGTGTTGTCCAATTCTGATTTCCAACCGCAACTTGACTCACCCACATAGTCGGCTACGCACCGACATTTTAATTTATAAATCACCGAACTACTTTGGAGGTAGGGCAAACCATCATTCGCGAAAGATGGGAACACCATAATAGTATTAAATACACCACGCAGCTTGACAGAAGAAAAGCAAGAAATCACAGACACCGATACCCGATCAGCAAGTGTTTGACTCCCCCTACACAATCATAGTAGTTTTTAATAGACTAGACAAAGACCAGGTCCAAAAACCACGCGCTTATACCTTACGATCCACCGTAGGTTTAACATCATTATCCGGGTAACGTTTATACCGGAAAATATTACTATTGTTCGACAACTTCTCCTCCAGCTTACAAGGCGAACATATCAAAGCATGGTGGACCGAGGTAGAAATTAAATTAGTTTCACGAGACTTCGGGACAAAAAAAATTCAATTGGTCTACAAGTCAGTAAAGATGTGCCTACGGTATATATGCTGGTAAAAAACGACCATTACACTCGGTCAACCAGCACATCCAGAAAGGATAATGCCGAATCACTCTCTTCTTCCACAGTAAAGCGAGGGAGGGAATTAAAATTGAGATGAAAATCTCCCGCACCTTCGTAAGAATAGAAAACGGAAAATTAATATGATACATAAAAGGTTAATGGTCAGAGTTGAACCAGACCAGGAAACAGCAGTATTAAAAAGTGCTCAATACCCGTGTGAAAAAATAAAATAAAAAGTAAAAATATCATGTAGAGCTTTTAAATTTAAAAATCAGGAGGTCAGTTGAATCCGCTACCTTGGTTTCAACTTTACGATATCTTCAGGCGATTTTTATCAAATGACCTCTTAACGCTTTATTTACAAATAAATAAATAATTAATAAAATAAAGCGTTAAGAGGTCATTTGATAAAAATCGCCTGAAGATATCGTAAAGTTGAAACCAAGGTAGCGGATTCAACTGACCTGAGTTTTAAAGTATATATGAGGTTTGAAAGAAAAGCCTATACTGTTGCTATTAAAAGAAAACTACAACACATATCAATTCGGCATTTAATCTCCCTCGAATCAGTCTCCTTCTGAAGTCACACACTTTATCCAAAGTCATTTCCATTGATGGAAACATTCCTGAAATTCCTTTTTTTTTTTGGATAACGAGCAGCTGCCTTGGTGCGTTCTCTTGAATTTCCTCGACGTCTTGAAATCTTGTTGCTTTCATATGGGATTTGATTTTAGAAAAGGTAAAAGTCGCCAAGGGAGAAATCTGGGTCAATATGATAGTTGACGGACATGCGGAATGTTGTCTTGGCGAAAAATTGATGCACAAGTCATCACTGATGGAAACTCTGTGATGTAATGAAACGACCACATTCTACACACTTTCCTTCCAAGCACTTCTATAAACAACGAAAGCAAACGTGAGCGTTATAAATGTCCGAAGCAGCCTCACTCTGAGTACTTCAGCTCCATTAACGTAGCAACGGTCCCGATACATTTTATTATTATATATATATATATATATATATATATATATATATATATATATGAAGAAATATAGTCTTAAGATGTGCTATATTTATGGGATAAAGTGCACAATATCAAAGATAGAGCGTGTGTAAATATAAAATGAACATAGAAGTCAACACTTAGAGGCGACAGTCTGTTTCATGCTAGATGCGATTGACAATTGCGTGGCCTGACAATTGCCTCTAAGCATTGACTTCTATGTTCACTTTTATATATATATATATATATATATATATATATATATATAAGATGCGATGGATAAATTGTCGTCGAAATTACGCAAAAATGAAAATAACACTGACATCTCATTTTAACAGATATATTTAGCAGAATTACACAAAAATATCTTGAAATACGAAGGAGCAAATTTATTCCATAAAATCGCCATTGGCTTCAACCGCGGCTTCCAAACGACTTCGGAATCTCTTGCATCTCTTCTGGACGGCCTCTTTCTTTGCGTTGGTGAATGCTATCATAATCCTTGCCTTCAGTTCATCTTTGGTGTTACAGGGAGTTTTGTTGGTCCCTCGCTCAACTGCGCTCAAGACATAATAATCAAGGGGGCTGTAGTCTGGGGAGTTAGGTGGCCAGATGTAAGGGGTGTTGTGGTTGCAGAAATTGTCTGATAGGCATGACTAGGTTCTCCTATTTGTGTGGCATGGTGCAGACACCTGTTGCCAGATATAGGGTCTTCCAGCAGCCACCCTCTTGGCCCATGGCATCACTGTCGCCTCAAGGCACTTGTTGAAGACCTCCGTGTTGAGTCGAAGGCTCTTTGGAAAAAATGAATGGAGGCATAACGTCGCCATCACTAGTGATCACTCCAAACATCATGATGTTGAATGGATACATCATTCAAATCTTTCCGAATCTGCTGCACTGTCCTCAGATTGACATCCAAACAATCTGAAATGTTCGTATTGGAGCTTCTGGCGCAAATGCCAAGCAGTACAGCATACCGTTCTAAATTTTTTTGCTTTATGGTGCTCTTGTTCTTACAGACGGTGACCAACTGACCCGACTATACTGTGCAGCCGATAAAATCAAAAACAAATAAAGCACATGCACAAAATTAAAAATATAAAATGACGACAATTTACTCATCGCACACTGAATATACAGGGTGTCCATAAAGTTCGTGTGCACTTTAAAAAATTTATTATTTCTATTTGCGATAGAAATAATCTGTAAAAGATGTTAGAAAGCATAATGTACCTAGTTTTAAGTATATCTAAAATAACTAATGTGATTTCAGGCATTACTGTAAATCAGTTGGCAAATGTTTTCCGTGAACTGCAAAATCGTATTACCCTTTGTATTGCTAATGATGGAGGACATGTGGAAACTTAAATAAAATTTCAATAAAACCTTAAAAAATATAGATTTACTTCTTTCTAATTCTTTTTACAAATTATTTCTATCGCAAATACAAATAAAGTTATAAATTTTTTAAAGTGCACACGAACTTTATGGACACCCTGTATATGAAATGAATACATTTAATTTGTTTTTTTTTTTTTTTGCAGTTGCAGTGTACATATCAAATCTATTTTGTTCTGTATTTTTTGATTATGCTCATACTTATCTTAAAATATTTTTATGTTAATTATTCTGATGAGTTCTTTTCCTTATTACCACAACTACATGTACTACGACTCACTTCTTACTAAAATCTTCTCATTCACTTTCACTCTCTGTAATCGCCTGCATCCTAGTGGTATTGTCAAAAAAAAAAAAAAAAACTTCCTGAATATAGACTAAACAAATTCTATTCTACTCAGTACTGAATTATTTTTATGAAGTTTTCATTTATTAAATTCTATTTCTCCTACCTCACCAGAAGAAGTTTCCTCTATAGAGAGAGGGATGACTGCGTCACTAGAAAAGTCCAGTAAAATAGACCTATATCAATGTAGTGAACTCTTTTGGTGATATATTTATGTACTGATAGAAATTACGTTTCAAATATGAGGCTGCAAATTTGTGCGTGACTTGGTGTCTTTCATTGTATATGAACTACACTGCTAATTTGGGTGGAGGTTACATCTTAATAACTACAATAACGCTAACGCAATTTACTGGGTGTGTGTGGGGATGCTTGTAAGGGGGTGTATTTGTGTAGGGTGTGTGAGTTTATGTTTGCGTTTTTGTTTGTGTGTATGTCTGTGTGGATGTGCTTGTGTGTGTCTATTTGTATTTGCCTATATATGAATGTATATGCTTTTGTGTGTGTGTGTGTGTGTGTTACTATGGCTGTTTTCATATGCTTGCGTGTAGGAGACTTGAGTTTATAAAAGGGTTTGTTCGTGTGTATCTGTGTATGTGTGTGTTTATGTTTTGTATGTATTTGCGTGTGTGTATATTTGTGTTTGTATGTATTCGTGTGGACATTACATGTGTAAGCGTTTGCGCGCATACTTGTGTGTGTGTATTTTTGTGTTTGCGAGCACATTTGAGTGCGTATATTTGCACGTCGGTCGGTGTGTGCGTTGGAAGGTATGTATTTGTGTCATGTGTATTTGGGCATGTATGTTGAGAGTTAATTCGTGTGTGTTTTTGTTTGTGTGTCTTTGTGCTTGTGTGTGTGTATGCGTGCTTTAAGTGAATTTTGTGTTTATGCATGCGTATCGGTTCGAGAGTATATGTTTGTATGTGCGTGTGTGTGCATGTGTGCATTTGTGCGCGCGTACACGTGTTTATTCAAAACGTTTATATACAAGAGTTAATGTGTTACGCATCCCTTCATGGCTTTGTGGGAACATTTTGCTATTCGCGGCACGCAACTTAAAAACTTTCATCACACACACACACACACACACACACACACACACACACACACACACACACACACACACACACACACACAATTATTATGAAATTATGGGTCAGTGTTATGTGTGTTTGTCTGTCTGCGTGTCTACTTTTGCCGGCTTATCTGAGTCAACAGACAGGTTATATATATATATATATATATATATATATATATATATATATATATATATATATATATATATATATATATATATATATATATATATATTAATGTGTCACGATGAAAGTTATTATATAAAAAATATCTATCCTCAAGTACACATAGCCAAGTGAATAAAAGCGTTGGTTGGATCCACTGACTTGACCCAAAAAGTTGTGATTAATGAGTTCAATACCTGGCTGGTGTACAAAAATTTTGGAGAGCTGAGTTAAAGGGAAACAACTGAGACACCCGGAAGAGGCATGGCACGTGAAACTAGAACAATCTATCCCGGTGGACGAAATAAAGGGCTCCGTTCGAAATTCCAATCACCTGAAGAAGGCCGGAGCGTACAACATCCGAAACGTCGCGAATATGACGATAAAGATAAGGAAAACAGTTAGAACAATGTAAATAAAAAAAAATTATTTGGGTAATAGACAGTATGCTTATGTATACCTTACTAGCAGCCATACCCAACTAGTCGAACAGAAAAAGCGTTCAATTAGAAGGGAGCAAAAACAGCATCATGTTTAGATGTAACAAAGTCTATCATCCTCAATTACTTTAAAGCACTTTCATTAAAAACATTTTAAATTAATGCAGTTACTGATATAATAGAAGTAGTCTCTATTTATTCAATCGAAGTTAACCAAGGACGTGAAGGGGTAAAACATGCAACATGAAGACCCACTTAAGACCACAATTATTTTAGAATTTTTGAATTTTAGTTTGTCTCTCTGCTACCAGGGATGTAAAAGAGGATAAGCAATTGTTAAGTTTGAAGAAAATTCTTTGAAAGTTCAACGAAAAATAAGAAAAAATCCAGTAAAAATCGCCATTTTTCCCTATTTACGCGGGTTTTCACTATAAGGGTGGACTCAGTTATCAAGTTAAATGACTATCAAACAATCACCTTATTGTTGGCTGCAATTGAGTGAAGTTTGTATTAGATTGCTTGAAAATTGAGGAAGTTTAAAATTTGTGTTGAAATCGATTTTGCGTTTGTCGCGGTTTTTCGCTAAACGCAATGGCGTAGAAATAAAAATGAGGTATCGTTAAGCTCGTCATGATGTAAGTAACCTACATAACGAGAGTGAACGAAATCGGAAGAAAAAAGTTGAATTTATCGATTTTTAATCGGGTTTATCGATAATTGATTTAAAAAAAATATCGATTTTTTTACGCTAAGAACATCTCTCTTAAATTGTGCATTGCCTGTGCCAAATTTAGTTAAAATCGGTTGTATGGATCTTGAGTGAAAAGGTATCACACAGACAGCCAGACATACAGACATTCTCTGTTTCATCTGTACAGATATTATACTCTACGGCAATAAATGCTTCTACTTACCTACAAAATTTTTTGCGCTTGCCCAATATTTTAGATACTTTTTTTTATTGCTTAAACGTTATTTTTCGAGAAGATCCGTTTATCTATTAAACAGTATATTTATTTATTTTCGTCTACCGGCGTGAATATTGGAGAAAGAAAAATATGCGTCCTCTGGCAAGATTCGAACCAGCATCCCCTCCCTGGGCAGGTGAAACCGTCGTTAGATCCGACTCAGCTAAGGAGTGTGTCACCAATGAAGCAAAGTTTAATAGTGCTTTATAAACGCACATCTTTCTCCGACTCTCGAAATATCCACATCTTCTCAGTTTCGTATTCCCTGATGATGGCAATCTTAACTTGTCCAAGTCTAAGGTCGACTCTTATCTTTCCTACATATCCACATAATATATTACGCCCTTAAAGCAATCTCATTCCGCAACCCTCTAGCTTGAGTGGCTCTTAGGCCTTATATTGCTTTCCATCTCGATACTAATGTACAGATGATGAGGGTTATATGCCTGTGGCATAGGTATTCTTAGCTGAGATGAGAATGATCTTGAATAAAAAAAATCAACATCCTCTGCTAAGTGTTCCAAGAAATAGGACTCGATAAACGATTCTTAAACACACACTATTGCCCGGTTCACACTCCTCATTGGTCTTTTAAACGGGAATAAAATTTTATCCCTTGCATCCATTCTCTGGCATTCTCAGTAGCCCCTTACATCGTAGTGGCATTATCGCTTTGCATGGGGTGAATTGGTTAAAAAATACGTGGAGAGGCTAATTAAAAAAAACAACAAACTGTTCTTCATTGTAACTAATAATATTAACGTTCTTGAAAATGAATAGAGAGAGTCGAAAGTACACGAAAAACAATTATGAACAATATCTATCTACATTTCATCTACATAGTGTGACAGCTTATACATTAAACTGGTTTAAAGTTGCTGAGTAATCGTTATATATATATATATATATATATATATATATATATATATATATATATATATATATATATATATATATATTCTGTTTATACGTTATTTATATAGATACAATTTATTTAAGTAAATGAGTAGAATTGAACCTGTATGTCTATAAAAGAAAGCGTCGTTTGATCTGTCATGCTATACTATTTAGCTATTGACAAATATCTGGTTATCAAAGTCTAAATTACTGTTTATAAACACACAATCTTTGATTCTTGTCGGAGAACGCATATTTTCTATGAAATTTCTTGAACATTCAGGCCTGTAATGATAATTAATACTGTTTAATTAAACATAGTGTATTTACTTAACTAAATTGTATGTATAAAAATAACGTGTAAACAGAAAATATATTAAATAATTTTGGACTAAATCTATTTCATTATTATATATATATATATATATATATATATATATATATATATATATATATATATATATATATATATATATATATAATATATATATATATCATGCAATCCTAGTGCGTTCATCGAGAAATGGTGAAATAACACACACACACACACACAAACACACACATATATATATATATATATTATGAAATGGACAAAGTCCGACAATTAATTTAAGACTTTTTTTATGTTATTTTTATTGATATAAATATTTAAGTAAAATTGACCTTGCTAACCGAAACGTTCCTCTGTGGCTATATCTGTAACGCACGTCAAGCTATGTGACGGTTCCGTATAGGATACAGGTTCGATTCCTGTCAGAGGGCGCATATTTTCTACGAAAGTTTCTCCGACATTCAGGTCGTTAATGCTGTTTATTATAAACAGAGCATTTACTTAAATATTTGCATGTATAAAAAGAACGTATAAACATAAAAAAAAATGTCTTAATATGTATGTATGTATGTATTTAAATCAGCATGAAATACGGAAAACTGATTTGCATAATTTAAAATATATATATTTTTTCAGGAATTTCCCACGTGGGAGGAGATTAAAAAATATGAAAGTATTTTAGGCGGAAATACTGTTCACATTGATGGGAAGAATTTTTTAAAAAAATGGTAGGGCTAATTCTCGAAAATTGTCCGATTTTAACTCTGCTTTATGTATGTGTGCGCATGTGCATGTGTATGTACCATCAGATAGAATAATTAGAGTAATACTTAGTGAGAAAATTGAAAAAGATGTTATATACAAGTATATGTGGAAAAGTTCTTGGGTCGATTAAGAAGACCTTACAAGAAAAATTTGATATTTAGTCATTTGGTAAGAATTTGGGAAATGTGTCAGGCTGAGAACTTTTGACCACACACACACACACACACACACACACATATGAAATCATTATATGAATTTTTTAGCAGTTATCAATGAAAATTTGCTTTTGTTAAAATCACTTTCGAAGATTCTTTTTTGTTTTCTTAATGTTTACGAGTAAGATGGTCGGCATTTCCCTGAATAGAAATATTAGTGTTTGGTAAAAAATGGAAAAGAAGGAAATTAGCTGTTTGAAGGAAGTTGAAATAAAAATAATTACTACACAAAAAAACTCGTATTTTTGAATATTATTCACCTAGAATTTTTTTATCAGATTAAATGTATTTTTAATATGTTAAGAAATATTTTAAAATCATATTCACTTGAAAATGTTTGTTTAATGAAAACTGAAATCACGTAATCACAGAGAGATGGAAAGTGAGAGAGATGGGAAGTGAGAGATGGAGAGAAAATCATTATGGGCTCGACGGCCGACGTACGCAAAGATTCGCAGATTAGATAGATAGATAATTAGATAGATAGATAGATAGATAGATAGATAGATAGATAGATAGATAGATAGATATGAATAGACATAGATAGCTATGAATAGACATAGATAGATAGATATAAATAGACATAGATAGATATGAATAGACATATATATATATATATATATATATATATATATATATATAGATAGATAGATATGAATAAATAAACATAGATAGATAGATAGATAGATAGATATGAATAGACATAGATAGATAGATAGATATGAATAGACATAGATAGATAGACATGAATAGACATATATAGACAGATAGATAGATATGAATAGCCATAGATAAATAGATAGATATGAATAGACATAGATAGATAGATAGATAGATAGATAGATAGATAGATAGCTATGAATAGACATAGATAGATATGAATAGACATAGATAGATAGATAGATAGATAGATAGATAGATAGATAGATATGAATAGACATAGATAGATAGATAGATATGAATAGACATAGATAGATAGATAGATAGATAGATAGAAAGTGAGAAGAAAGAGAAACAAATAGAGATGCAATGGTAGTAATGATGATAATGGTGGTAGTGATGATGATGATCGTGGTGATTGTGGTGATGGTGACTTCTCGGTTATTTTTTTCATGTTATTTTGTTATTTATTTATTAGTAAATTATATACATTTTTTATTTTATAAGCTATATAATACAAACACTTATAATAAACTTTTCTTTAAATATTATTTGTAACTATATATTAATAGTATTTATTGTTAAAACATATAATCGTGTAATAACATGATTAAGGAGATTTAGTTTCATATTATTGAACATAAGAGGAAATGTCGGAGTCTTGTAAAACACGTCGTGTTTCTAAACGATTATAAACAAAGAATTTACCGTTGTAGTTCATAATAGCAATAGTAAAAAAAAAAAGAAGAAAAATAACAGGAGGAAGCCTGCCCCTCCCCCTGAACTCGGTGGCTCACTGTGGTATGGATATGTTCTATTGCCCACGGGTCAGCAAGGACCGCGATCGCTAGTGAGGAACCAGACTGGGATCGAAAAGTCTGCAACAAACTCGACCTAAAGAGAACTAGAGGAAAACCATACCGAGAACAATCCTCACAGAGTCACTCTATATTCAATAAAAGAAAATTCCTCAGAAAGAACAATAAATAAATGGTCTAGTAAAGAGTATATTGAAATATTGATAGTCTTTTACACCGATACAATAAATTTGAAAACGACAATGACGACCAAAGCCGGCTAGAATATCTAGCGAGAAAAACACCCTTCAAACTAACTAAACATCGATGCCAGCAAACTAGCCAATGTCAGACGTGACATCATCAGGAAAAGAAAACAGAATATCTGATATAGAACTCAAAAGCATCCAAGAAAACATCAAAAATAAATTAAACGTTAATATCAAGGGGCTAAATGCCAATAACCCTGAGGAAGAAATAGAAACCAGTTGTAATGATACCTCTGAGGTTGTTATAGTGGAACACAACCTATTCTATAGTTAATAGACTCTCCCACCTATAATAAGTAGGAGTAGTAAGAGTAACAAGTGAAGTCGCTCAGTGAGTTGGTCAGTCAGTCGATGTCGGACGACCGTTAGTCGGATACTAAAGTATCAGCGACCACAACTAGATTTCTCTGCGTCATTACATATTATATTAAGTTCCTAACGTTTTGTACGTCGAACCTATTTTAGGACCGACTTAGTACAAATACAAGCCTCCACTGTGAAACCACTCTACAACAGAGGTACACAAGCAAACAGAGAAAGATAATGACGGGTATGAGAGAGAAACAGAAATGACAAAAAACAAAAAAAACAAAAAAACAAACAAAAAACATCAGATATAAATGAGAGAATGTAAAGGAAATGTTTTTCGAGGAAAATAACTCAAACAGTTTTTAAGCGATATTTGTCAAATTTAATTTCCATTTCCATCCTTAGTAAAATATTTAATTAAATTTTTTGCCATTTTTAATGGTTAGTTTTTGAGATATTTGGAATTTACGAAAATGGACCGACTGAAGTCACTATGTAGATTAAACTAATATTAGCCCAAGACCTCTGAAATCTAATTAAAACTATTTTTTGTCAATAATATATGTTGAAACATGGGTAAAGGGATAGGATGTAACAATTGTTGAAAAACAGAAAATAACGGAATTATTAAGTGAGGGAATGTCCACATTGGAGATAACAAAGGAGTTTTTCAGAGATCATCGAATAATAAAAAAGGCTGTTTGAAAATATAAGTAAGTTGAGAATTCGAAGCAAAGGAAAAGGCTTTAAAAACTTGCTTCCTCGAGATGAGCGTAAACTAAAGCGAGTTATAGCAAAACAACCACTTTTGACTAGCGTTCAGATCTGTAAAACATCTGGAATTGAGGGAGTTAGGAAGGAAAAAAGATGTACAATACTTTGTGTACTGGGATCTGTAAAAAAAGTCTCCTACGCAAACTTCTCTGAGTAAAGCAAATATTTTAAAGCGTAAAATTGGGCTATATGAAAATTGACATTTCTAAACTAATTTCCACTGACAAATCTCAAGTGAGATATGATGGACCTGATGGATGGGCCAAAGAATGGATTTTAAACCTATTTAGATGTACCTGTGGCTAAAAGAAGGCAACAAGGAGACAGTAGTGTTATGATATATGCTGAAATTATCAACCAAACCATTATCTAACCATTCAAAGTCGGTGAATTAATTAAACTGAATTGCTAACTCTTTCGGTTTTATGAACAAGACTTTCTTTGCATGGTACAATTCGCAGTCTTGCAGTTTCAAAGTGAAGTGTGTATTTATTCACAAAATATTCCTTTTCATGTATCTAAGCTTTCTGCGAATTCTCTGAGCATAAAAGATTTACAGGAGAGAAGATAATGGATTGGTCAACAGCAATCCTGATCTGAATCCGATCGAAAATCTATGGTCAATTGTGAAGATAAAATTATATGAAGGTGGCAAATAATATAACATCAAAGCAGACCTATAGGAAGGAATCGGAAATTGAACCTGCTCAAATAAAAAAATAACAAAATCACTGAATATTGATGCTACTTAACATTTTTACTCAGGATTTGTTTTTTACTCAGGAAATTAAATACGAATGTAAACTACGAATTGGTGACACCAAAATGAAGTAAGTACGAAAATTTAAATATCTAGGAAGTATTTTAACAGAGGAGTGGAAAATGTGGCTCCGAAATCTGATGTCACATTAGAATAGGTAAATATACCTTCCAAAAGTTAACTGGACTAAGAAGGACTTCCGGATATGAGAATACAAAGTCCGGATATGAGGGATTATATTAAAATTAAAATAAAAGAACTGAAATCAAGTTTAATATTTATTTTCAATGTTTTATAGTAAACAAAATAGGCTAATGGTGAGTGAAATATAACGGAACTGATTTTAAGGAAAAAGAAATATATTATTATTAAAATTCATTAAATTAAGTATGCCACGTATGCAAAACAAATAATGTAACGAGGATTTTTAATCTCTGTTGCATGATGATTCTTTCTCATCTAATGTCATTCTCAACTTTTTTCCGCATTTCGTTTTGCTTTTGTTCTTGAAATTTTTTAAGCGAAAGACACTTTTTAACTCTGCCTGCGTTATTGCAATCGTCATAGCAGTCCAAGTTTCATCACAATCATGATTTTGTTTCCTTGTTCATTGTGACAGTTTGAACGCTGGAGAATAGTTTATTTGGAAGATTTTATATCATATAATGTTGACTTTCCTATGTTGAACTCAGCCATTACAATGAACTTTCACCAGTGTCTAGTTTGTTTAAAATTTCCACTTTTTACGATAACTCCAAAGTTCTTATTTTTCCTTTTATTCTCATCATCCTTTGCACCAATACAAGCCATTAGGGTGAATTACGCATAAGCAATTATCCAAAGTAAATTTCCTGAAAAACAGAAATTTCAAATCAGCTACGTATCACCCAAATAGTTCAAATATACACATGAAAATCATGTCCGGATATACGGGATTCCGGATATGAGGCACTTCGGATATGAGGGATTCCGGTTATGGGGATTCCAGATTTGAGGGATTTTACTGTATTGAGAAACAGAAAAAATTCGATGGAAATATATATATATATGTAATATCAGTCTTCCTATGTGGCAGTGACTGATGGACAATGTTCTAAAAAACAAAAAACAAATCACAAAACAAATCAAAAAACAAAAAAAAAAGAAAGAAAAAGGAAAGAAATTGTCATCTGACTGATATCTTCTATATGCTGAAGGGAGACAGTGGATAATCATGGCTCACCACAACTTCCCATTTTTTGTAAAAAAATTTTACTAATATTTAACAATACAAGACTTAAGAGCCACTCAAGGTAGAGGACTTATATCAGCGTAGGAAAGAACAATTGTCAGGAGAACAGAGCTGAAGCAAACTTTAGAAGTGACCGGAAACCCAATCCTAAACAGAAAACACAGGATAAATATCTACTCCTGATCAAAAGACCGGGGAAGTGCGTGAACCGGACGATAAGTGAACCTCTTAGTAAGGTTTTTCGTTTTGATATCTCTTCTAATCCATGTTATGCCAACCATTTATTTTCATTGCTCCTTATGTATGTTACGCGCTGCTTTCATCTGGCCCTTTTGACTTCTTTATGACACATGAGTGTCAAATTTTCTAGGCCCTCTTTCCTCATTATATGACCTAGAAATTTCAACAATCTTTTTCTGATGTTAAGTATAAGTGGCATTTTTGTTCTCATCCTCTCTAAAACTTCGCCGTTGCTTACGTGTTCAGGCCATGATATTCACAGCGTCCTTCTGTAGATCCACGTTTTTATTGCTTCAAGTCACCTCTTCATCTGTAACAGAAAAAAATACTGAACGTAAGTGTTAAGTTGGAAAAATATCTGAATCTTTCGAAAAAGCAACGACAAAAACAAAGCAAGACAAAAAAGAAAAACAAAGCAAAAAAAGAAAAACCCAAAAAACAAAAATGCAAATAAAATAAAAAGCGAAATAAAACATACTATCGAATATAAAAGTATCAGTTGTACTTAAACTTACTGGAGCACTCGGAACAATTCAGAGTAGCTAGACAAAGAAGATGGAAGACCTGTAATCCTGACGAAGAATTGAAACTACACTGGTAACAGAATTTCTTAAAATTAACGGTTGTTAAAAACTTTATGAATAACATAAAATAATTGGAAAATCAAGGAATGGTGGAAATATACAATTAAAGGTACCATTAAAATCGTCAGTTATACTAAGGAGTGGGATTATGCTTTAAGGAGTTTTGTTGTCACTTGATTCCAGACCAGCAGACATTATTTGTGTGAAGATTTACACAAATAACAATAATAATAATAATAATTAGCAATACCCGTGAGAATTTCACGGTTTTGCCTTATGAATTCTGTGATGAATCATAATTCTTAAGTTAATGATAGCTCACTACGAGTTCTACAATTATAAAATACTCATTAAAATTAACCGAATGTAGTGGTGAACTTGCGAAAAATTTTATTGAAAACGACTAATTTTGACAAGCATCTTAAAGTGCACATTCTCAAAAAAAAAAAATATATATATTCAGAATCTACCTATCTTTGGATCCTTAAAACCAATGAAGATAGTTACATATGCAAATTACTAACTTCCCGTCCCGGGAGAATGAATAGAATAGCAGGAGAGTTCTATAAGATTTATACTAAGCTGTTTGATTAATTCCTTTTAATAACTAATTAACTAACGATAAATTCCAAGATGAGCAAGATGGCCATCATATTACTCACGTTTCGCTTGTCTGACTTCACGTTGGAGAGGTTTCATTCGTTTTGAAGCGTTCATTGCTTGGATTGCCGCTTTTTTCATTACAAGACATCCAACGTTTGACAGCTTGTTTTGGCCCGGCCTTTTCATTTCGATTGGGTCAGTTTTTGAATTTTTCTAATGCCCATAATTTTTCATCCTTTCCCTCTCTCTTAGCGAGAGAGCCTCTTGATTTTGTTGGAAGACAGAATGCAGCGGTCACTCTTATTTTGGTGGGGGACAAGTCCTACTAAGATAATTCCTACTTTTTTCAGGGTCATCAATCCCTCGTCATTTCACTAATATATATATATATATATATATATATATATATATATATATATATATATATATATATGTTATGGAGTGGTTTCACAGTGGAGGCTTGTATTTGTACTAAGTCGGTCCTAAAATAGGTTCGACGTACAAAACGTTAGAACTTGATGTAATAGGTAATGACGCAGAGAAATCTAGTTGTGGTCGCTGATACTTTAGTATCCGACTAACGGTCGTCCGGCATCGACTGACTGACCGACCCACTGAGCGATATTCAGTCACCCCCCACGAGGGCATCATGTGGCACAAGGCCGGTTTAACGTGGGATCTCCGAGCCCGTGGCCTCGGCCAAAAATATGATCTTTGAACCCCGTATAAACGGGTTCAGGGTCGGTTTACCTCCCCGAAAGAGACTCCGCCCTTCGGCGTAGCCACGTTCGAGTTCCTCTCCGCCCGAAGGCAGAGAGTTAAACCGGTCAGCCAGTCGCCCAACTTCAGACTGAACTCAGACCAACCCACTGAGCGTCTCCACGTTACTCTTACTACTCCTACTTATTATAGGTGGGAGAGTCTATTAACTATAGAATAGGTGTGTTCCACTATAACAATATATATATATATATATATATATATATATATATATATATATATATATATATAATATTATTTGCTAATTAATACGGATAATTCCAAAGAGGATATAAACCCGGAGAGAGCTCAATGCAAGAACAGAACAAAATAATAATGAAAGTGGAGTCCTAAGTCCATCGGTAATAATTTATTTCATGGGATCAAACGCCCATCTTATCAGATCAAACAATTTTACAACAATGGATTTCTAAGGACTCCGCTTTCATCATTATATATATATATATATATATATATATATATATATATATATATGGTGTTCCAGTAAATTGGACCGATTTTAAATGTGAATTAAGTTTAAGCTTCTAATGATTTATTTCTTTTTCTTTCAGATTTAACAACTTTGTCAATTTCAGATTTAACAGTCTTTGGCAATTTCAACCATGGAAAGATTAACAATCAAACAACGTATTAAAGTTATCGAAGCCTATTCCGAAAACAATGAAACAATGGATTTATTGAATGAAATGTTCCCAGTTCGCATCATCTCTCGAAATCGAAGTCAGTTGGCCACCACTTGACGTGCGACTTGACGCCTTTAGATTTCTTTCTTTGGGGTTATCTTAAAAGTAAGGTCTATGCCAACAAGCAAACAAAAATTCAACAGCTGAAGAATGTGATAATAATGCATATTGGTGTAATCGAAGAGCACCTATGCAGAGACATCATCAAAAATTTTGACTATCGATTGGAGCTGTGTAACCGAAGCCTTGACGACGGACATTTGAGCGATATTATTTTTCACACATAATTGCTATTACTTACATAACATGATCCAATGGGCAAATAAATAAATTTTCACCAATAACACTGATTTATTTACTTCTGACTTTGATCCGTCTTAATGAAACACCCTTTTTTATACACAATTGTACAAATTGAGATTTTTAACTAATCGGGTGATTTTCCCTGTAGGTGTTGACCATGTTTACCGTAGTCTCTGAATATAGTATCCAGTGAAGTACGTATATAGTATCCAGTTCTAACCATGTTTCAAAAATGGAAGCTAAAAGCCCCGAATTTAATTTTGTAATTAAATTAAAGACATTAGTTCCATTTCATCCTCAAGCGAATTTATAGAAATATATAATATAAATATATATTTATAATTATATATATATATATATGTACTAGCCGAGGTAACCGGCGCTGGCGTTGCTCGATTGGACATGGCTGCAATTTTATAACCGCGCCCGCCTGCATACCCGCATCCCCTGCCTAGAAATGCCTGCCTGCGTTCCCACTAAGCTACTCACCCCTCATTTCTTTTTACGGTATGCCCTTCGCAAGTGTTTGATTGTACTTAATAAGGGAATTCCATCGATAAAATCTTCTTATGTGGTCGTTGATGGGGCTTAAATTGTTTCAATGTTTTAGATATTCAATATATTTCCTATAGTATAGCGTTGTTCACAAATCTAATAATCAAACAAAAACAGGGATGAAGATTCAGAGCCTAATTCAACTGGAAGCACCCCCCTCCTTCGTCGTACGTTTACTATAAAGCTGGGTTTAATAAGAGGTTCTTTGTGAATTTTTCCCTTTTAATGCTTCAATAATCCTTCTCAAACATTCTTTGCATCAAAGATTCTTCGAATGCCAATTTAGGATGGAATCATATAAAGAAACTATTGGCTAAATAGCAAAAATCAATTTTGGACGTAGTTTGTCGCAGATTTCGTGCACTTAACTGAAACAATCTCAACCAAACATTCACACAAGACAATTTGTATGTCATATATAATTTACGGGTCAAATTTGAAAAGCATCGGATGAAAAACCAGAGAGTTATGGCCGAAAAGCGGGCTTTTTAACAGTTTTTCGTGGTTTTCGCGTTATACTCGGGGAGGTGAGCAAGACTAAAATTACATTATTTTATTTCTTGCATGATGACAATTTTTTTTTTGCGACAAGTTTAAAGAAAATCGGACGAAAAACGAGAAAGTTATTCGGGTATTTATTTTAAGTAACACGAAAACCCTATTTTTTCTCAGTTTTTGAAATTTTTTGTGAAGCCAATATTGCAGGAAAACTATCAAGGACTCTAAATAAACCTGGTTAAATGGGCTGATGTTTTGCATGAAGTGCTAAGAACATCAGCTCATCCAATAAACATTTTGTTTGCGTGTAACTTTGCTTTGGTTTTTGAAAAAAGTCGTACCCACCTTCACTTTTATCAATTTTTCTTCCAAAACCCGAAGGGCCTGGGCATTGAAATGTTGGTCTTGAGTTATGTTGGTAAATTTGCAATATGTCCATATAATGTCATCGAAATTGGTTGCGTAATGTGGAAGTGCCTATATAGGAAACACACACAGACAGACACACACACAGACTGGCATCTGTTATATATATATATATATATATATATATATATATATATATATATATATATATATATATATATATATATGTGTGTGTGTGTGTGTGTGTGTTGAGAAAGAAAGAATATTGTGTGAGAGAAAGTATAGCGTATAAGAAATGAAGTTAAGGAAGATAAGATAAAGAGAGAAAGAGAGAGAAAAGAGGGTGCATGTTTTTGTCTGTCACATTTAGTCTCCAATACGAATATATATATATATATATATATATATATATATATATATATATATATATTTGTTTATCACAATTCTTTATCTTTATTTTACACACATGTGCTAGGTCTGAGCGCGCATGTGCGTACACGCCTCAGAAGATGAATGATTTCACATGGACGTATGCATCTGATCGTCGCAGATTTAAAATTAAAAGGCCATTTAAACATATTTACAACATAATTACGCAGCTATAAAATGAAAGAACGCTTTAAATTATGCATGTACAAGTAAATGAATAAAGTAATGGTTAATTTAACCGAGGAATAATATACGATTCAACAAATTCACAGATAGATCATTTTATATACACACTCTCTCTGTATATATATATATATATATATATATATGTGTGTGTGTGTGTGTGTGTGTGTGTGTGTGTGTGTGTGTGTGTGTGTTAAAGATGAAACTGAAGTCAATAACGAGTGGCAATAGCCTATTTAATGTTTGAATGCAATCTTCAGATTATCCTGAAAATTGCGTGGAAGCATGAATCAGACTGTCGCCGCTCCGTGTTGACCTCATTTTCAACTTTTATAATTACATATGCTCTATCGCTGTTACTGAACACGCTTACTCGTAAATATAGAGTACTTCAAAACTATATTTTTATCATATATATATATATATATATATATATATATATATATATATATATATATATATATATATATATATATATATATATATATTAATGCATGTTTCATTAAATAATATAGACGAGTTTTGTCTATTTATTTAAGTAAGTTCCTTTCATATTGTCTGATAAGCTTAATAACATTATCATTGAAAGATGAAAGGAAATCATCATATTGATACATGTTTAAATCCAATCTAAGCTTTCGGCTTACATAAGACATTATCAAAGATGACAATTACATTTCAATATATCAAACAACACACGGATGAAACAATAATGAAAAATTTCAATGCAACGACAAAATCGTGTATACGAGACGCGGAAGCGAAAATCGCGTCGCGGCTCGTGACGTCACACATGTTGGTATAAACCAATGGGTTCTGTTATATATATATATATATATGTGTGTGTGTGTGTGTGTGTGTGTCGAGCGAGAGAGGGAAAGAGCGAGAGAGAGAGAATTACGAGCGAGATGGGTGAGAAAAAAAGCTTCTCGCATACAACGTACGGTTGCATCTAGGCATTTCAACTGTAAAATGATGAGGCCTTTCCGTCAACCTAGAATTGTACTTAAATTCATAAAGTCTAGGTTTCTTAGATGAATTTTCATCAGAACAATTCCCATTAAAATATTTATACAGAAGGCACACGTTGCGTCGGTGGGAAATTGACTGAAGCCGAAATGCCAAGTCAGGGCCAATAATATTACTGATTCTTCTTTGGATTTTAACAGGGATCTGTAAATATATAACAGGAGCACCAGACCATATGTGGCCAATATATATATATATATATATATATATATATATATATATATATATATATATATATATTTACCCGGAGTTATATTCCCCGATTTCTTTTTGAATTTGTAGGTTTGATGAATTGGATCGTGATTACGATTCCAACGTAATAAATTTTAACCATGGAATATCAGTGTCTGAGCCTTTTATATTCTATGCTTGCTTTGTCCTGGACATTGAGCTCTGTCTGGATTCTATCCTCTTTGAAATATATATATATATATATATATTTGTCGCTAATATTATCAAGATATACAGTGTAACCCTGATATAAGAGACCCGGATATAAGAGAAACCCGGATATAAGAGAGATTTTCTCTGGTCCCAAATTAGAGCCTGTGTTAATGTAAACAAAATAGACCATATATATATATATTAAACCTAACGAGCCGGACAACCTGCTACGGTTTCTCCTAAGCTTACTCGTATCGTTTTTTTTTTTTTTTTTTGGCTTTGAACTTGAATGGTAGACGACTATTTTAGGCTAACGTATATGTTCTCTGTTCTTTCTTTTTTTGTACCATTTTTTACATTTTGGTATTGGTTTGTTTATTCCCAAATCAAGGCACCTAAGGTTTTCCGGACGAGTAAAATTTCTTATATTTATAAGATAACAACTAGCATATATATATATATATATATATATATATATATATATATATATATATATATGAAAGAAAAATACAGAAAAACAAAATTCTGAATATGCATTATTAATGTTAAAATAAAGTCGACGTCGGACGTTTCGGTCTATTTAAGACCATCTTCATGGACATTTTCATTTAAACATAATTAACATTATAACTTATAACAATTTAACACAAAAGACGATAGACATAAGAGCCCAACTAATTCAAACAGATAACTGAAATTTTATACAGATCAGCGTTCTGTTTAAATATGATCACGTAGTCGTCTCGTGGGCGATGTTGTTAAGACGTATTCGAAGATGATTTCCAAAAATTAAAATATCAAAAGTCGATTGAAAAATTTTTATAAAAAGTTAAAGAAATCTCTTCCGTTGATGTTGGAATACGTAGTGAAACAATTGGTTCTTATATCTTCAACATATCGGATTTATATCCATATATTTGCTTACATATATATATATATATATATATATATATATATATATATATATATATATATATATATATATATATATATAATAAACAGAGCATTTACTTAAATATTTGTATCTATAAAAATAACGTATAAACAATAAATATATTAATATATATGTGTATTTGTGTGTACATAGATACGTGTGTTTGAGTTTATGCACATATATGGAGATATATATCTTCTTTTATGTGCCATGTTCCTTCAGTACATAGGCGGTCATAGCTCTCCACAACTTCCTGCCTTTTGTTTCCTGCTAGAAGTAATTTTTAACCGTTTACTATCCCTATTCTTTGCTCTGTCTAAGCTCGTTGCGTTGTTTACTCGCTTTCCTCCTACTTCTGTCTCTTCTGTGAATAAGATGTGAGCCTTAGATGTAAACGCGGTGGAATGGATAGTGGCTTGGAACGAGAAATCGGGGAATCGAGTTCGAATCCCAGCCGCGTTCGTTGCATTCACTTTCGCACAAATATATTTGGGAAAAGGTATGAATCCGTCTGCTCTCTCCTTAGCTAGCTTTAGTTTAAGTAACAGAACAGACTGGGGTCTCAAAACAACCGTTAGCAACCGGTCAAGGAAAAGAGCAACTGTAGATGGATTCATATCCCGTGAGTGTCAGATTCGCTAGGCTTTCTGTTCTCATTATGCGTCCCACAAATGTCAGTTGTCTCTTAATTGTAAACATCAGTTTATTCGTTCCTATTTTTTCGGTTTACGACCACATCACATTGAAAAACAAGCTCTCGTACAATCATCGAAGTTAAGCAACGTCGAGTCTGGTCAGTACTGAGATGGGTGGCCTCTTGTGAATACTAGGTACTGTAAGCTGGATGTGCGGGTGGTGCAAGGAATAATGTCTTGGAATCGAGTTCCAACTGCGTTTGTTATATTCACTTACGCTCAAATACTCTTGAAAAGGTATAAACCCACCTCTTCTCCCCCAGCTATGGGTTAATTAGTAGTATTTGTATCAGTAAGTCGTTATTATTTTCCAAAAATTCTTATAACGTAAACATATTTTCAGGCATTAAATATCCTTTAAAAAGTTGATACATAGTAAAAAGTATTAATCTTATTTTATTTTACATTTCCTCTAGGCTATCAAATTAAAAATCAGCATTATAAAACCCACGGGGTATTTTTGAGAAAAAATGGGATGTGCTTATATGCCAATAAACATACTAATGTGAAAAGAAATTAGTAACATATTTTAATAATAGTTATCTATGCTTCATGTAATAAATAAGATAAAAAAATAATCTTACGATCTACTTTTAAAGGTAAGATAGTTCTCGTCGAACACAAGTAAAACTTGAAGGTGATAGAAAGGCCGGATATTGCTATAGATTTAAACAAAATTATAGGATACAAAGATGACAGTCGTTTGCTTCAAAGTCAGAGCCATTGGAACTGTAAAAAGAAAAACAAACGAAAAATTAGAAGAAGTCTGTAAGAATTAAAAATCCTCAGAAGAAATGAAACTAAACAAAGAACAGCATTCTAGAAATCTGTAAGAAATTTGTATCAAAGAAACTTGTCACCAGACCACTTTTTGTTAAATTTTACAATTCATTTGTTATTAGCTAAGAAGAGATGCCGAACTTTGTCCACTAGAAAAAATATTAAAGAATCTAAAAAAGATTTCTATAACAAATAGTAAACAATAGAAAACAACGAGAAAACGTAAATCATATAGAAATCGTTTCGTTTCTCAATCTCTTATAAATTGTAATCGTCTTCCAATGAGCGCGACAGCGGAATTGCCTTCTTCTGCCCAAGCTTTTGAATTTTTTTTTTCTATTAGGCTGAGCGGATGCAAAACCCATGCGTAAACTGAGAGGAACAGTGTTTATTAGAATGGTTCACCTCCTCTCACCGGATCTTCTGGTTGGCGGGGGAAGAACGAAGTGAAAAACAGGGTAAAACTGCCACAGTCTGCAGTTGAATGCTGAATTATTTCGTAATGTGATGGAGCAGATAAGGAATATGGCTAAAAGGCGACGATAATGTTCAACATACAATTACGTAAGACATCTTTGGTTACAACAAGTACTAATATGTTGACTATATTTCTCTCGTTTGCGTGAAGAGCTAGGAAGGGTCTCTAAACTAGGACAGGAAATCAATAAACTAATTTTTCAAGTTCAAGTTCCTTCAGCTTAGCGGGATGGTAGCAGCTGTTAGGTTACCAGCTATGGGCAAATAGTGAATTCCCAAACTGGGTTAAAACATATATATATATATATATATATATATATATATATGATTATTTATTTAAAAAATTATAACATAAATGTTGCAAAATTTATTACTATTACTATATATGTATATAAAATACTATATTACTATATATATATATATATATATATATATGATTATTTATTTAAAAATTATAACATAAATGTTGCAAAATTTATTACTATTACTATATATGTATATAAAAATACTATATTACTATATATATATATATATATATACATATGATTATTTATTTAAAAATTATAACATAAATGTCATAAAATTTATTACTATTACTATATATGTACATAAAAATACTATATTACTATATATATATATATATATATATATATATATATATATATATATGGTTATTTATTTAAAAAATTATAACATAAATGTATAAATGTTATAAAATTTATTACTATTACTATATATGTATATAAAATAAAATATATATATATATATATATATATATATATATATATATATATATATATATATATATATATATATATATATATATATATATATATATAAAATACATTTTATAGTAAAAAATACTGCAATATATTTTCATAGCAAAAAAAAATTGACAGCAATAAACATTTTCAAAGAAAGAAAAAATTGCAGCAATATATTTTTGAAAAAAAGAAAAAAAACAAAAATATTAGATTGGTGCAAAAATAATGTCATTTTTTGACGTTCAAATTTAAAAGAGAAAACGACATTATTTTTGCACGAACCTAATACCAAAGCTCCTAATAAAATTAAATTCGGCATTAAATGGCCCATAAGGTGTTGACATGCTGTTAAACAAGCCAGACCAAAACCAAAAGATTCAGCTTAATTTCTTCAATTTCTAACTTGGTTAATTTTTCAATTTGTCTAAGTACTGCGCCCAAGCATACAATTACTACCAGTAGCTTGTAAAATCCACATCTATTTTGCCATAATTCCCATATATATGTCTGTGTGTAATAAGGATATTTACATTTAAGATGCGATGGCTTTCATAAAGTCTGACAAATGAATTTAATTAAAATCAGAAATTTCTCTCACTCCTTAAGCAGTTAATCTTTGGATAGAGTTGCAACACAGACCAATATTTTGTTGGATTTCTCTCGCCTACAGTGAGAAACTTGAGATGCGTACGCCGACAAAAGGGATATTTGGGGCCACTAGACAAGAGCAGTAAATCAATAACACACTTTTCCCAGTTTAAACCTTTGAGCCCTGACCACTGCTTTACCGGTGGTTGAGAAAAAAAATGACGTAATGCCCAGCCACCGGTTGAACGGTGGTAGAGAAAAATGACGTAATGCCCAGTCACCGGTTGAACGGTAGTAGAGAAAAATGACGTAATTCCCAGTCACCGGTTGAACGGTGGTAGAGAAAATAACGTAATGCCCAGCCATCGGTTGAACAGTGGTAGAGAAAAAATGACGTAATACCCAGTCATCGGTTGAACGGTGGTAGAGAAAAATGACGTAATACCCAGTCACCGGTTGAACGGTGGTAGAGAAAAATGACGTAATTCCCAGTCACCGGTTGAACGGTGGTAGAGAAAATAACGTAATGCCCAGCCATCGGTTGAACAGTGGTAGAGAAAAAAATGACGTAATGCCCAGTCATCGGTTGAACGGTGGTAGAGAAAAATGACGTAATGCCCAGTCACCGGTTGAACGGTGGTAGAGAAAAATGACGTAATGCCCAGCCACCGGTTGAACGATGGTAGAGAAAAAAATGACGTAATGCCCAGTCACCGGTTGAACAGTGGTAGAGAAAAAATGACGTAATGCCCAGTCACCGGTTGAACGGTGATAGAGAAAAATGACGTAATGTCCAGCCACCGGTTGAACGGTGGGTACACATTTGTAACTATTTTGATATCTAACATGAAACATTACATAACAATTATTTGCGAATTTTGACTCAGGAGCTCAAGCAGAAGTGTTTAAAATTATTCAGGAATAAAGAGCTAAAAGGGTTAAATTTCATTAAACTAATTACTATTGCTTACTTGTACACGTTTCTTCAGCTTATGTTTAATACATGTCTGCGTGTATTTGTGTTTGCGCATGCGTGTGCTCACTCTGACGTGTTCTTAAACTTAGTTTTCTCTGATGCAAAATCTAAAGCGTTAAAACTCCGTTATTTAACTAACTACAGAAGAAATGATCTGACTAGCTTGTTAGCCATTACTAATTCACCCTATATAATTACTAAGCTTAGCTTCGGTTAGAATAGAACTCACTATATACGAGTAACTGTCTCCAAGACATTTTTTTTCACTTTTGCTTCAAAGCTAGTCGCTATCTGTATAAAAAAAAAAAAAAAAAAAGAAGAAAAGAAAACAGATCGATTCAAATTAGGGCGCTCAAATCCTTTTAAATGAAGCTGCTTAGTATGAGCTAATTAGCATATTGACGTTATCCGAATAATCTAGTGTAATCTTGTGTAATTACCCGATCAAAACCTATTGGACAGGGAGAACGGAGTGCCTAGGGCACTGGAAAATCTGGCGCCGATCCTGAAATGAATTTTACAAAAAAAAATGTATTGACTGAATTTAGACTAATCCCATAGCGCCAGGGAATCGGCGAGAATTGCGCAGTTATGAGATAAAGAGCGGGAACTGTTTTGTGGGTGTGCGCTTCAAATATTTCCGGATAAAACTGAAGATATCTCGTCATTGTATCTGATGAATGTCAAATTAATTAACACTTTATGAAAGGCAGATAAAAGTAGCCTACCTCTTTCTCCCCCTAAATCTATCTATGTATCTGTCTGTCTGTCTGTCTATCTATCTATCTATCTATATATATATATAATATTAGTGGTTAATATACACATACATATAGGTACATATATCTAAAACACACAAATATATATACATACATACATGCATACACACACACACTCACACACACATACATATATATATATATATAATTATTTATTTAAAAATTATGACATAAATATGTTATAATAAAACTACAAAAATAGCCATTTTGTTTCAACACCCCCGGTGTCTTATCAAGTGATGATGTTTTTATATTCAACATCATCACTTGATAAGACACCGGGGGTGTTGAAACAAAATGGCTATTTTTGTAGTGATTTTATAAATTATTTATGTCATAATTTTTAAATAAATAATTATATCTGCTGTACTCCGTACTGAGCACTCTTTTAAGAATAGTAATTGTTGTTTATTGAATTCATTCCGTATACACCAATCATATATATATATATATATATATATATATATATATATATATATATATATATATATATATGTGTGTGTGTGTGTGTGTGTGTGTGAAAAGTGTATATAAATATAAATAAATATATATATGTATAATTATTTATATATTATATGCGCGGTACTTATTAGAAAGCGCTCAATATCAGAGATAGAGCTAACATATTTTGTTGGATAGATGTGAGTTTGTGACCTGGGTTTCACGCTTTAGCGATCGTCAGAAAACGCTAAAGTGTGAAACCCAGGATCACAAACTCACATCTATCCAAACAAATATATATATATATATATATATATATATATATATATATATATATATATATATATATATGTAAAAAAATTCCAAGAGGATAGAATCCAGGTAGAACTCAATGTCCAGGACAGAGTAAGGATATAAAAAAACATATAAAGACGGTTTTATAACGTGTTGTCACTTTTGACAGTTCCATCTTGAACCAATAACACCGGACATAACATTTAAATGAATGACTATTATGATTATCTATATATATCATTGTCTATGTTGAAGTGATGCTGTATTTATTTTTTTTTGCGTTAACAAACTTTATTCATGTGTTAATATATGTGTATGTGGGTATGTAGGTAGAAGATTTCCCTAATAACTGATACGCGAAATCAGAAATTATTTATGTACCTAGGTATATATGTAAACGTAAGAGATAGATACGCGTTAATCACTTCGCGGGTTTTTAATATTTTTTATTATTCTCAACGCTTTCTTTCTCAATGTTCTTGAACTATAAATTAATTTAATCCCGCCCGTATATTTTTATATGTTAAATGTATATATGGATGGATATGGTTCTTTAATTTTTTAATTAATTTTTTGGATTTTGAAAATTTTTTTTAAGCTTTTCCTTTTGATTTATATATAGATATGTATGTGTGCGTATATATATATATATATATATATATATATATATATATATATATATATATATATATATATGTATATATGTAGGTAGATGTGTATGTAGATGTGTTTATATATGTGTATGTGTGTGTATGTTAAGGTATGTATGTATACATATGTATATGAATGTGAGTGTATAGGTATGTATGTATAGTTAGACGGATATATTGAGAGATACGTTGTTTATTTGTTTGGATGGGTGTAGGTATGTAATTGTATGGAGATGTGTAAGATTTTATGTATATATGTTTATGTGCACGTATGTGTATGTCCGTATGTATATGTGTGTGTAAATGTGTATATATGTAGGAGTGGATGTGTATGGATGTATGTGTATATATATATATACACACACACACACACACACACACATATATATATATATATATATATATATATGTGTGTGTGTGTGCACACGCCTATATGGATATATGTACGTGTAAATATAGATATGTTGTTGTGTATGTGAGTATAAGTATGTATTTTTGAACATACAAGTAATTGGTCCTTGCTAGTTTAAATAATCCCTATATTTATATGTTTATATTAGATTTTGTAACCTGTAGTCGATATTATGTTGTCAAATTTTCTTGATTGCACAGCGGCCCTTTTATAAATGCCCTTCGGTTTTAGCTGACCCCCCATATCTTCCCCAACCTCCCCCCATTTTTTCCTCCCTCTCTCCTGTTCCGATCTTGTGTAGATTATATCGTCTATTGTGTGTGTGTGTAACCACAAAATGTATACTCTTTTCCGGTGTCTATCTTTAATTTATTTTAGGTCAACGATTCAGAAAGGTATTAGACATCCGAGAATATTCATATTTATTTGTATCTGACTCCCCTCTTTAAAACTTCTTTCTGTTAAATTTTAATCCCCACCTTCACCTTTAGACCTTCCTGTTCTTCTCTCGTCTGGTACCCCTTCTTATAGCTTTCATTTACTCTCGCATTCTTCCCGCACTCTCATACTTACACTCACTAAATTTTATTTTTTACTCCCGGAGTTATTTTTTCTGATTTCTTTTTGAATTTGTAGGTCTGATGAATTGGATCGTATTTACGAATCCAGTTTAATAAATTATGACCATGGAGTACTAATGTTTAAGCCTTTTTATTATATATATCTATATCTATATCTATCTATCTATCTATCTATCTATCTATCTATCTATATATATATATATATATATATATATCAGTATGTTTACATCTATCTCATTCTTTCTTTTCATATCTATCTATCTTAGACTGTTTACATCTATCTGTCTATCTATCTTAGATTGTTCACATCTCTCTCTCTCGCTCTCGCTCTCTCTCTCTATCTATCTATCTATCTATCTCAGTATGTTCACATCTATCTCACTCTTTTCATATCTATCTCTCTTAGACTGTTCATTATCTATCTATCTATCTATCTATCTATCTATCTATCTATCTATCTATCTATCTATCTCTGTATGTTCACATCTATCTCACTCTTTACATATCTATCCATCTATCTATCTATCTTAGAATATTCATATCTATCTATCTATCTATCTATCTATCTATCTATCTGCTTTAACGCATCTGAAAGCTATTTCGTAGTCATCGTATCAAAACGCGTATATACGAAAAGACTTACGAGCTTTCTTCTGTCTATATACGACACTTTTTCTTTTCGGTATTGTCTTGACGTTTCTGCGTTGTCAAAGAGAGTAAACAAGAATCATATTATACAGTGTAACCCGGATGTAAGAGAGTTGTCGGGACCGGAGAAGAAGTCTCTTATATCCCGGTTTCTCTTATATCCGGGTTTGGTCTATTTTGTTTAGGTAAGTATGGGAACACTTTGGGACCAGAGAAAATCTCTCTTATATCCTGGTTTCTCTTATATCAGGGTCTCTCATATATCCGGGTTACACTGTAGTCATATTGTAGTTGTGTTAGAATTCCTATCGTGGACATTGCGACATTACACATTTCTACATGATCTTCTCCATAAATTAAGCAATCCAAGATCCTGAAATTGGTCACATTCCACAACGAACAGCTAGGATAGCACTAAACCTAGCACCTGCACCACAGAAAAATGCGAAAGCAATTGGGAAGCTAAAATATGTTAGGGTTTACCAGGTTGATTGCAACCCTTCCGAAATATGCAAGCGCAGGTGACTAGTTCTCCTGGTTTGGTGCTGTAAACAGAGATAACTATCCCATAATTTTAAAGGCGAAGTTAACATAATCCTATATATATATATATATATATATATATATATATATATATATATATATATATATATATATATATATATATGATTTCTGAAGTCGGTAAAGGTAACATAGCAATTTCATTGGCTCCTGGTATTATGACATGGTTCACTCTAAATCCACACTAGGTTTCAGAATGGTGATGTACAGCAATTTTAGCTGATAGCTTAGCTAAGAGAATTCATTCAAGGATTTAACGTGCAAGAGACGGATACCTCGGTAATTCAACCAATCAAATCTGTCTCTCTATTCACACACACGTTTCTCTGTTGTACACACACACACACACACACACACACACACATACATATATATATATATATATATATATATATATATATATATATATATATATATATAATTACTTATTCGAAAATTATAACATAAATATGTTATAAAATCACTACAAAAATAGTCACTTTTTTCAACACTTCTGGTGTCCTATCAAGTGATAATTATATTTGCTCTACTCTGTAATGCGCACTCTTTTAAGAATAATATTTGTTGGTTATTGGAATTTATTCCGTATACACCAATCCTATACTTGATATATATATATATATATATATATATATATATATATATATAAAAAATAAAAGAGATTTTTATACATTATTTTATATAGATACAAATATTTAAGTATACGCTTTGTCTATAATACACAGTATTAACAACATTTACCGGCATGAATGTCCGAGAAAATATGCGTCCTCTGACAGGAATCGAACCTGTATCCTATACGGAACCGTCATATAGACTAACATGCTTTTACCGATTTCGCCACAGAAGAGCGTTTCAGTTTGCAAGGTCGATTTTACTATTTTTAAACTACAATTTTCCATGATTTTCTCACGTACATATCTGCTCGATGCGTATCCAAATGTAAACAAATGACGTCACACATTATGAAATGGACAAAGTCAGTCAATTATTTTAAGACATTATTATAAACAGAGCATTTACTTAAGTATTTGTATCTATAAAAATGAATGTATAAACATAAAAGTGTCTTAAAATAATTGTCGCACTTTGTCCATTTCATAATATATATATATATATATATATATATATATATATATATATATATATAGGTATATGTGTGTGTGTGTGTTAGGTACTAATAATTTTCTAAGAAAGAGCATACCATGATGAAAAAAAAGGCACCAAACTTGATAAAAACAAAATTTTATCGTCAAAAAGAAAATTCTAGTACATCCGAAATTTTGGTTAAAAATCTTAGCCCCAAGATTACTAGTAGAAATTTTAGCGACTTTTTTTGGCGTTAAAAACAAATTGTTTTGGAAATTCTTGCAAAAATCAAATAATTGTTAGATTTTGATGAAACGTTCGGGACATATTCATAAATGAATTAAATTATTTTTGAAATTTTTTATGTTTATATTTATTAATTTTTTTTTTTTTACATTCGTTACCTCCACTTAATTCTATGAAATTTCGAGAAATTATATTTCATGCTCTTCATATTTATATTAGTTACAAGCAGGAGTTCTTGGAGAATTTAAATCACCAATTTGTTTTTTATCAAACGGAAACACTATTTACCGAAAATCTGCCCTGAATTGTAAAAAATGCAATAAAACTATGGCATCATTTAATTGGAAATGTTTTAATTACTTTTATAAATAAGATATATTAAGGATACTAAAAAGAAAAATAATTGGTGAATAATGAATTTTACAAGAACTGTTTTAATTTTTTTTTTAAATTTAATAAGAAAAAATTATTTAGTTTGAAATCTTTTAAAATTTTGTATTAATTCCAGCCTTTCAGATGATATTATTATTAAGTGAAAAATATAGTTATTGATCATAAATGTAAAAACTTAATACAAATCTTCAAACATTAAAATTTTTAAAAGAATTTTGAACTTTTTGTATATGTATAAACGGTTCATTTTTTTAACGTACGGATGACCATAAATTATCAGAAAATAAGAGCTATACCTGCATTAAATTTCAACATTTAATAAAACATTAGATTACGGAGAATATTTTTCTTAATGTTTAAGATTACTGAGTAATTAAAAATGATATTAAAAAGGCGCTCCGTCATTTTCTTAAATTATGTTTTACAGATAAAGTCTCCGTCGAACAACATTAAACCTGTCATCAGGCTACCAACACGTCAAAATATATACTGTAGGATTAAAAACACAGCTACTGTCAGGTTAAAAAATGTATTTCTGCGATATTTTAAACTTAAAGTAAATAATATTTGTTTCAAATCAGATTAATTATGTTTTAAATCAGCTAATATTCCTCAAATAAAGTTGCAGAATATTTTATAGGTTCCCAAGTAGGCTCCTGATCTCATAGGTTCCCAAGTAGGCATCTATGCGGACGACACTACTATTTACTCCTGTCTCAAAAACAAATCTGACAAAACTAACCTGGCCGTTTGTCTCGAAAAGGACCTCCAATCGTTTATCGACTGGGGCAGAAATTGGCTGGTTAACTTTAATGCCTCAAAAAACAAAACTGCTCTCTAATACTCACCACAGAGAACCACCCCTGTCTCCCATTAGAATGTCTGACGCTCAACTTCACGAGAGCACCTCTTTGCGACTGCTCGGTCTCACATTGTCTGCTGACCTAAGATGGAACAATTATATTGAGTCAATAGCTTCGTCCACCGCGAGGAAAGTTGGCTCCGTATGCCGCGCCAGGAAATTTTTCTCGTTAGAGTCGATCCTTCAAAACTACAAATCAACCATTCGCCCTTGCATGGAGTATTGCCGTCATATATGGTCTGGAGCCCCTTATGTTTGTGTTAAGGTTCTTGATAAGATCCAGAGATGGATATACAACGTAATTGGCCCTGATCTGACATCTCGTCTGTACTCGTTCTCTCACAGACGTGCCGTTGCCTTCCTCTGTCTTTTTTACAAATACTTTCATGATAACTGCTCCGATGAGCTGCTTTCGCTGGTTCCCAGACTTTCACTGTTTAAACTGTTAAGTGTAGCCGTCTCTTCTACTTCACTAGCTCCATGTCTCGCACTTCTCGCCTGTGGAACTCCATCCTCATTTCTTGTTTTCCTGATAGCTATAATCTCTATTCAACTATTCAAATGTAATGTCAATCGATGTCTCCAGATGCCTTGATCTATCCCCTATCCTTCTCTTCATCCTTTCCTCTTATCACTCCTCTTTACTCTCGCGCAAATTCTCTGTAACCCTTTGTGTGCTAGTGGCTTCCCGCCTTGCTTGGGGTGAAACGTTTAAAATATATATATATATATATATATATATATATATATATATATATATATATATATACCTCTCAGAAATACTTCTCATATAAGGGGGAGACATTAGTGGCAAGGGTGTCTTCATCTAGCTCATTGCTAACCATTATGTGAGAGGTATTTCTGCCGTATCCTGTATATGATGGACAAAAGATGAGTAAAATAATTTCTATAAGGCTTCGTCTAAGTTTTCATTCATAGTCTATAATGCCCGTCGCAGTACGTTTTCTTATATGAATGACTTTAGTTGGACAAGGTTAATAAGTTATTAATGAAAACAAAGACATAAAACAACCTTTTAACATTGAAAGTTTACAATGATAAGAAATATGTCATGTCGGTTGCTGTGCATTCTAAATAGTTTTTGTTGTGTCAAAGTCCTCCCGATTAACAAGATACTAAATTTGCCCTAAATTTAGAGATAAAATGTATTATTAGAAAAAAATTGTGAGTTTCCATTGTAGCTTAATCAGAGACAAACACAGTTGCGCAAATGTTCAGAGGGTGAAAGTTTTTGTTAATTTCCAACCAGGCCTTAATCTGCATGTCAAAGTCTATCATATGACATTGCATGTCTTGTAATTAATTTGATATATGATTTGTTTTGTTTCGTTTAATTCATTGAAATAAGATCTTATTCTCCGGAAGATCGTGTGTCATCAATCTTCTCAGAGTTGAAGGAGAGTGTATTTAAAACGGAATTTGACATTCACAGCTCGACTTTTACTTTGAAGTGAATTATGATGGCGCAGTGATTAACAAATATGACTCACACAGATGCGATGTTAAGATTTATTTTCCCTAGATGGTCTTAGGATGTAAACTTGTTTCAAACCTCTCTCTCTCTCTCTCTTTCTCTGTCTATCTATCTGCACACCATTCACACTTCAGAGTTTCCTGTGAAGGTCGGTAATAGTATATTCTTCTTTGTTTAAGAACTCGATGACCATTCTTTCCTTTGAGTTCATATCTTTAGTTACGCAACGCCTTAAAAAAATCATGCATTAAAAATACTTTTGTGGAGTAAAAGTAAAACATTTCTACTGATATTCTTAGGTGAAAATACCTTCCTTTTTATATGCTATGATTTTCAGGCCGTGGGCGATCATGGCACTCCACAACTTCCTGTATTTAGTTGCTCAAAGTAACTTTTCACTCTTTACCTCTCCTCTCTGTCCCCTGGTCTGCCGATAATTCAGACAATCTTTAAATATGTCACTCGCTGTTGTCACCTGTTTCTCTTGACTTCAAAATGTCTCGTGGGTGTTAAATTCTCCAAGTCCTCTATCCTCATCCTGGATCCAAGAAATTTCAAGTTTTTCTTTCTTATTGTGAGCCACGGCTTTCTTGTAGATCCTTTTCTCCTTAAAACCTTCTCATAGTCTGACCATCGTATTTTAAACATTACTCCATTATTTTCAGTGGGATTCTCGTATGCATCTACGCATGCGTATAATTTTTTTCTTTTAGAAACTTTAGAAGAAAATACAAAAAAACAATAAAATAAACAAACAATTCAGAATTGTCCTTCACCTGGGCGTGTTGCCAACCAAGACTATAGGACAATATCTGCTCTGCTATTTACTAATAGCAAGGGGAAAGTGGATTCATATATTTCCCAAGAGTTTTTGAACGTAAGTGAATGAAACCCAAATTGAATTCGATCTCAGCTCTCTGATTTCTCAAACCGATAATATATAAATAATCAAGTCACCACACTACACACATGGCCTGAAGATTGTGTTCAAGCATAAAACAGACGCCACTCGATGGTGACGTCAGTTACCACTCTTATATTTACAAGTGCTCTATCCTTAAAATTGTGCATAAATGTAGTATACCTTCAAATATATATATATATATATATATATATATATATATATATATATATATATATATATATATATATATCAGGGGAATGAAGGTTACTCTGATTATTATGCAGAAAATGTAAAATATTTTATTTTTGTAGATTTACTACAAGCTGCCTACCCTGATTAATTACTGACGACACGTCCTTGATATATATATATATATATATATATATATATATATGTGTATGTGTGTGTGTGTGTGTGTGTGTGTGTGTGTGTGTGTGTGTGGTTCTGACATTGGGTAAGTGTAGGATTTTGAGTTTAGTAATGAATGCGTCTAATTTTTTTTTTTAAGCCCCGAAGATTTCTGCACGTAATCAACTCCGGATGAATAAAGAAAAAAAAAAAAAAAAAAGAAAAAAAGAAAAGAAAAGAAAAGAAAAAAGAAACTAAACTTGTATAAAAGCGAAATTTATTTATTATCAAAATCTCTTATATTATTTGTAAGGAGAAATAATGGGAAAAAATTACATTACACTTCTTTTGTGCGCGCGTTCAATGCATAAGGTGATATGCACCCAAAACTAGCACAAATGGCTCCGAAGGTTCTGCTTCTATGCCTGTATGCTATTTATGCACGTCCACATTTCTCCGCCTATATCGATGGAATTGTATACACATATTTCAAATTTACCACGATAGATCAAGACCACCTTTTCAATATCCAGGTCCCTCGGGTTTGGCATAAAAATCGATAAAACTGAAGGTGGGTATGATTTTATGCAAAAAACAAGGCAAAGTTACACGTGGACAAAATATTTACTGGATGAGCTGATGTTCTTTACACTTAATGCAAAGCAAAGCTCATGTAACGAGGTTTATGTAGAGTGCTTGATAATTTTCCTGCAATATTGGCTTCACGAAAAAAAAAAAATTGCAAATCCTGAAAAAAATCAGTTTTTTTGTTTTGCTTAAAATAAAAACTTGAATAACTTCATCATTCCTTAACCGATTTTCTTCAGAAATGTCGCGAAACATTTGCCATCATGAAAAAAAATATGATAATATGGTTTTAGTCCTGTTTGTTTTCTCCAGTATAACGAAAAACTATGAAAAACTTCAAAAAGTCAATTTATTCGCCACAACTTCCTGTTTTTCATCTGATGCTTTCAAAATTTGCTATGTAAATTACATATGACACACAAATTGTCTTGCGTGAATGATTGGCTTAGATTACTTCAGTTAAATGAACGAAATCTGCGACAAACTAGGTCTAAAATCGGCCTTTGCTATTTAGCCAATTGTTTCTTCATATGATTCCATCCTAAATTGTCATTCGAACAACATTTGATGCAAAGATTGTTTGAGAAAGATTATTGAAACGTTAAGAGGAAAATATCCCAAAGAACCTCTTATTAACCCCAGCTTTACAGTAAACGAGCGAAGAAGGAGGCGAGCATTCATGCGTTTTCACTTGCAGTTGAATCTAGCTCTGATGCTTTATCCCTGTTTTTGTTTGATTATTAGATTTGGGAACAATGTCATACTATTTGAAAGTTATTACGGCCATAGGAAATTTACTGAATATCTAAAACATTGAAACAATTTAAGTCCGAACGACGACTGCACAAGAAAGTTTTATCGACGGAATTCCTTTATTAAACAATCAATCACTTGTGAAAGACATACCATAAAAAAGATGAGAGAAGAGTAGCTTAGTATACCAAAGGATGATGCATGCAAGACAGGGGGTGCGAGTATACAAGGGAGTGCGGTTATACAATTGCAGTCACGTACAGCTTGACAACGGCGTGTACCTCGGCTATATACAATATAATATATTAATGAATTTCATAAGAAAGCGGACAGTATAGATCGATTAAGAACTGAACAGGATTGATCGACTTTTTAGTCTGAGTTATCAGCGTCATGGGTTCATAAATTTGGAAGCTTTCTGTAGGTGCCAGTTAGGGGTCCTTCTAAAGCTTCCTATATGTTGTTTCAGTTTTGTGACTCCTATTTTTGTTATGCTTGTTCGAATATCTATTTCTGCAGGCTAGTCAAAGATTTGACCACTCCCACACACCAATTTCTCTTGCCGATAGATATAGAATATATAAAAAAAACTTTTCCTAATTTTATTTTTAAAGACTTTTAAAATGCGCAATATAACATTCGCCATTACTCTTCTGACAGTGATAATAGATCTTCTTCTTCTTCTTCTTCTTCTTCTTCTTCAAAGTGCCGTGTCCCTTCAGGACGTGGAAGATCATGGCCCACCACATTTCCCCATCCCTTGTGCCTTTAGCAGCGATTCTTCATGGGCAAAGCCTATCAGCCTCCCGTTCCACCATTCACACCTGCCACCTCACTATTTCTCCTTCCATCGATATCCCTTGTGAGTATTAAGTTCTCCAAGCCCTTCTTCCTCATTGTATTGCCAATAAATTTTAGCTGTCTCTCTCTCATTCTGAATATAAGTGTCCTTTTTCTTACCATTCCCTTCAAAAATTTCTTGTTGCTTACTTGCTCCAGCCATGGAATTCTCAGTATCCTTCTGTAGAACCACATTTCTGTTCTGTCTATATCTCTGAGATGAGGTATTATGATTACTTGCATTATTTACATTATTAGGACTGTTATCCTCATCTTCATTGCCATATTCACAACGTTTCGGACGTTGTACGCTCCGGCATTCTTCAGGTGACTTAAATTTCAAACCGAAACCGTTATTTCGTCCACATTGTTCTAGTTCCACGTGCCATGCCTCTTCCGGATGTCTTAGTTATTTCCCTATAGCTCAACTCTTCAAGGTTTTGGTTCACTACTGTTGTAGCCTGTTATTGAACTCACAACTATTTGAGTCTAGTCACTGGATCTAACCAACGTCTATATCCACTGAGCCATGTGACCTTGAGGATATTTGTGGGATGGGGTTGAAATAATAGACAGAGAGCATCACTGGAAAATACGAAAACTTAAGAAAATCGGCATATATGCTTGGGCACAAAAATCTCCTGAGCCGACCAAGCATAGAAATAAATACAATAATAAGGAGTGCCAGAGAAAAGCAAACAATAACAAAAAATGTATTAATAAAAACAAAAATTGCAATATAAGGACTGGTATAAATGGTTGCTGAGACACTAGGTTTATAAGTCCCCAAAATTCATAGACTTATAAACCTAATGTCTCAGCACATTATTGTTGCCTCCAATTTTCTTCTCTTCTTGTGTGGACAAATTGTCCAGCATTCAATGCCAGGCAAAAGAATTGATATTTCAAAGCAATTTAGCACTCTTTTCACTGTTCTCATGACTTTTAGTACTTTAGCGTTTAAACAGTACAATACTCATATCCGGAATCCCTCATATCCGGAATCCCTCATATCTGGAGTGCCTCATATCCGGAATCCCTCATATCCAGAGTGCCTCATATCCGGAATCCCTCATATCCGGAATCCCTCATATTCGGAGTGCCTCATATCCGGAATCCCGCATAAAATCCAGGTAGCATTAGAGACGAAAAATTAAATGCGAATCGAAATATGTTTTTTTAGAAAATGATTCATTGTAATATAAATTGAATTGCACCACATGTTTCATTTAAAAGAACTGATCCGACGTGCAAATATTCGGAATAACAAATGAGACATTACTCTGTTTATTGAACAATTTAGTTCATGCCACATTGACTGATAAACTCCTACAAAAAAATTCTCAAATTGCTATATTAGTAAAAAAAAACGCACTCACTTAAAATTTCAAAAAAAAAAAAAAAATTCAAACTTAGCGTTGCGACTGCACGCTCCATAAGTTTGTACCTCTTAACAATAATATATTTCAAAAAAATATATTTCGATTATTAGCATTATATTTTTTCGTCTCGCAAACTACATGAATTTTACCAAAAACAAAATAATTCCCATGCCTGAGGATTACTGTATGTACAGTTGAATGTACTAGCAGATTAAAAAAAAGAAAGACCTTATACAGCTTTTAGTTATTAAAAACAAGGATCATAACATTCATCGAGTGGTTCGTGGGTTAATGCAACTTTAAAATATTGTTTGCGAAGAGATTTCGCCATTAATTTCGTCTTAATAAATGAAGAGGACGGAGCGCGTCAGCTAAGATTTCCTCTTGTTTTCTAACATTTGTGTCACTAACACACAAAAAAGAGAATGTTTAACATCGAAAAACATAAGAAAAATTATTTCCTTTTAATAATATGTGGAAATATCCACTCTTTGCTGATGAAGGTCGCAAGACCGGAAACCCGTGTAGCAAAATTATGTCAAATAAAGCATAATATATTTTAAAAAAATCCAGATTACAACTAAAATCTTTTGCTTTTTCTCTTTTCTTTTTAATATACACATTTCTCGCGTTGGAACAACTATAACCTCTTCCCTATATATATATATATATATATATATATATATATATATATATATATATATATTGATAGATAGATAGTATTTCTAAAAGTAAATGCATTTATGTCATCATGATGATGTTACAGATATTTTATATCCTTTCATTGTCTAACACTTGACGCTCCTTTATCCCGAGGGGATGGTATCGGGACGCACCCAATAATCTGTAATAATACTTCTTATTTTAATGCCAACTCTCGAGACCTGCGGTTAGTCTGATTTCGAAAATGGGTTGGCTAATGCTGTCATCGCAAGGAGAGTCCTGGGTAGGTGTAGAGGACAAAATCACGTTTGCTGTGTTCTTGCAATTACACATCTTCCCTTTGATATGGCTTGACAGTTGTATATTCATGTACTTCGCAAACACCAATATTGTAGTATTATATATATATATATATAAATATAAATATATATATATATATATATATATATATATTAACTGATTTAAAATGTTTTTCGCTACACAGTAATAACCATGTTTCAAAAATGGAAGCTAAAAACTTTAAATTTATTTTTGTAATTAAATTAAAAACAGTAGTTCCATTTCATCCTCAAGCGAATTTTAGAGTAACTTATTTTTTTAAAAAAATTTACTGAGTTTTAACGGCAAGGGAAATTCATAATTTATGGTTACCAAGGATACAGAGAAATCCAGTCATCCAGACGGGGATGTAGCGTGTTCATTTTTATTGACTTTTGTTGTATCAGTTATTTGTTACGTTCGAAAAAGGGTTTAGTGTGGTTTAGTGGGGATGTATTTTTCAACGAATTCTGACACCCGTTAAATTCATATCGTCTGTTTTTTTATTTTTTGTTGTTTTTTTTTAAATTTTATTGTTAACGGCAAAAATTCTTACGGCATTTTTTTCTATATTTATACTTATAGATTTTTTTTGTGGGAGGGAATGTTCAGGTTAGAATACGTTTTATTTAAGCACTATTTTATAATATTTTTCCTTTTAATTTTAAATAGACTATGTTTCTTTTTAAAACAAGTAAATGTAACAGAATTACTTCCAGTATATAAAATTATTTTTCCATATCAAATATAAGTATGTATATTACCAGGTGACATTTTTTTTAAGATTTTATTTTTCAAAATATTATTTAAGGAAAAGTTTTTGACAATGACGGCAAAAAATAGCTATTTCATTTCTCTGATTCAGTAAATTTCTACTTTTTATATTTTATATATAAACCTAGTAATATATAGTTTCTCATGTATGCACAAAGAACATGGCTCATTTATTGGCTTACATATTTTAAGTTTTCCTATTAGTTTCTAGCTTACATTAGGTGTTTTGTTGGATTCTTTTTAGTGTCAGAAGTACTTTGAGAGATATGTTAGTTTAGAATTCGTTTTATTTTATTTAACTACAATTTTAAAGGATGTTTAGGTTAGAATACGTTTTATTGTACTACAATTCTAAAATATTTTCACTGTTAATAGAGTATATATATATTTTTAAACAAGTGTATGTAATATAATTATTCATATTATATAAAATTCATTGTTAATATCAAATATAAGTATGCATATTACCAGGTCGGATTTTTTAATCTTATTTTTAAATAATATTTAAGGCAAATTTTTAACAATGACGGCAAAAAATAGCTATTTCATTTCTCTGATTCAGTAAATTTTTATTTTTATAAACTTAGTAATATATAGTTTCTTATGTATGCACAAAGGACATGGGTCATTTAATGACCAACATATTCTATCTTTTCTTATTAACTTCCATTTTACTGTAGGTGTTTTATTGGATTCTTTCAGGTGCCAGAAGTAATTCGAGAGAGATGTTTGATTTCTATATTTATTTATCCTAAAGGAACTTTGATGTTGGTTGAAACGCTTTTTGAATTCATAGCTTGTGCAATCTATATAGATTTTTATGCTTTCAGGATTTTCAATAGAAGAGATATTGCATTGGTATACTAATGATTCCGTGCGACATTTATTTTGTAGAGGACAGTTGTGAGGGTTTCTACAGTTACATAATTTTTTTTATCTTCATCTGTTTTTATTTTTCTATTGTCTAAAATATTTTGTTTCTGGTCTCAGTGTTTATTTAAGATATTAGCATTATGTTTCTTAATAATTTTTTCTAAGTTTTCAGTTCAGCTGTAACTTAATTTTAGTGTATTTTTATTGAAAATAGTACTTCTCTAGGAAAGTGTTTTACTATTAATGCGAAGAATTTTTGTCACAAATTGTTCTTTACTATTTGGTTGTATGGCGGTGTATACCAAATTATTTTTCTACTTCTGTTATTCTATGCTTTCCAGTTAGTTTGGGGTTTTTGTAGCCACTATCTTTTAGAGATTTATTATAGAAATTAATATGTTCATCGAAAATCTTGTCATTTGCTGATTTTGTACTTATTCTTTTTTTGGATAGATAAAGGTATGTGTTTAATTATAGAAGGGGGTGATTCGATTTAGGGTGTATATATAAAAAAAATGGTATTGTTTTTTTTTATAAGGTGTGTATGTATTTTTTCTTTAGATCTAATGTTATAGCAAGGAAGTTATTTTTTTTAATTTAGTGCTAACCGTAATTTTTAAGTTCATGCTTTTAAATTCTTTGTATATCTTTCGAATTCTATCTATTTTAAAGTTAGTAGAGTTTTTAATAACCATAAGTTCATCGTCTCTGTATAAACCAATGTCAGTTATATTAATATCACGGTGCGCTGTAAGGTTGTATACAATAAAAAGACCTATGAAATCAGAAGACTCTGCTGAGTCTAGTGATCCCATTGTGATGTCAAAGTGGTCATATGAATTTTTAATCCATTGCTCACCTTCATGTATCAGTACCGATTTTTTCGCATTTATAATAATGTTCTTTTCTTTTTCTGATATATCGGTGTACTGGGCAGCAAAGTTCAATGCATTCATGAACAGTTCTTTAGATATTGATTGGTAATAGTTTTCAATATGAGACTGTATTAGTGTACAGTTCGTTTTCTCCTTTATATAAGCAAATCCGTTTGTCACATCTTTGGTATTAATCCAAAGTTTCAGGCCTATTTTTTCTTTAATTTGGTGATTTACCCTTTTGAGGATCATTTTACTAATTTTTCCGATATCAGGTCTTGTAGGGTTTATTATCCTTGTAGTCCGATTAGCCTCAAAATCTGGTTTGTGGTCATTTAAGGTTATATAGCACTCTCTTTCATATAGTTGACCTACTCTATCAATGATTTTCAGTTTATCAGTGATTTTTTACTGCTATTATTAATATTTTCAACCAAGTTTAGGTAATTATTGTTAGCCTTTTTGTAGTTCTTATGTAAATCCGTATTTATTAGAATGTTGTAGTCTTTTGCCGTTATTTTATAGAATTTTCCAGTTTTGTCGGATTTTATAAAATTTTATCTGTTGGGTTAATGTCTTTTACTATTTTATCTAGGCGTTTCTGAATGTAGGATTTCTTTTCATGGAAATTTATGTTATTTATTATTTCCAATAGGTCATTTTCGAAACCAGATAATCTATGAATAAACGGTGCTGCTTTTTTACTGTTAAAACCGTAAATCTCATTGCTGTTTTTGTTTTGTAAGTCATTCCTTTTAAGGGAGAAGTAATCTCTTCATCTCATCCTTCGTATGAGTTCCTCTGTTTTATGCATTAATATAACGAAATATTCCTTTTGTTGGTATTAGGAATGTTCTTCAGAGAAATTCCGAAATGTATTTTCTCCATATTTTTTCTTGTTAAAAATAAAGATTGAGAGTGCTCGACTTTGATTAGGAGCCAATGTATGTATATTTAAATAAAAATAAAGAACAGTAAGATATGTAATCCGGCGTTCTTATTGATATATATATATATATATATATATATATATATATATATATATATATATATATATATATATATGTATGTATTTATGAGCCAGTAACAAATCTGCTTGATAGGATTATGTAATTGCATATTTATTACAG
>CAHIKZ030005628.1:967500-1012500 GCA_903632075.3 Acanthosepion pharaonis | reverse complement strand
TATATATATATATATATATATATATATATATATATAATGTAGAGAGAGAGAGAGAGAGGGAGAGAGAAAGAGAAAGAGAAAGAGAGAGAGAAAAGGACAGGCAGACAGAGTCTCATTTATAGACAGACAATTCAAATCGTATAAAGTTCCGCTCACAGCTGGCTTCCTGTCGCGACTGTCGGTTTCATGGCGTGGGGTGGTAGAAAGTAGTGGTTGTCGTCGGCGATTACAAGTTAATCGGTGGGTTCAGTGTTTCTTACAGTTTTTAGTGTCCGATAATCGAATATTCATGACAGTCGCGCCTGAGACTTGCTGAAACCAAAATCTTATGCAATTTTAAATGTTAGTCTATTCTATAGTAACTCTATCTTCGATATTGACATCTGTCTTGTTTTGTTTTGAACAATCTAAGTTGTTTTTAGTATAACGTTTTGCTGATGATACAAGTATTTACTCCAGTCTCAGTAGTAAGTCTAATCGATTCGATAAGATCAAATTGGCAGCTGATCTAAAAATGACCAACAATCTACTGTTAAATGGAGCAAAGCGTGGCTTATTGATTTTAACTCCTCCAAAACAAAACATCTCTTTATTAATCATCTGAGAGACCCGCTTCTACCTTCCATCAGTATGGTTGATGCTAAGCTCCAGGGAGTGACTTGTTTTGTCTTCTCGGGCTAACATTCTCTGCTGACATGAAGTGGAAAGATTATATTGAATCAAATGCTAAGTCTGCTGCTAAGAAATTTGATTCATTGTGTCGTGTTAGACATTTTTTATTTCCAGAATCGATTTTATATATTTATAAGTTTTATCATTAGATCATGCTTTGAATATTTTATTGCCACATATGGTCCTGTGCTCCTGTCATATATTTAGAGATTCTTGATAAAATGCAAAGAGGAATTCTCAATGTTATTGATCCTGACCTGGTAGGATTCAATTATTTTTCTACCTCCATAATGTAGCTTACCTGTGCCTTTTCTATAAATACTTTCATGGTAATTGTTCTGATGAACTTTCCTCGATGGTATTTAGACTTGAGGAATTTAAGAGCAGTAATAGATTTGGAGGCACAGTTGGAGGATAACTGCTCGGATTTAGGAATCGGAGAGCCGAGTTCCAATTTTCCATTACATTCACTTACGTGCTAATAACCTTGGGAAAGGGATGAATCCTCTTCTTCTCCTCTCAGCTATGGGTAAATAACAGGACAGACCGGGTTCTATAACCTTGGATGGCAACTGGTTTACTGCAGAAAGAAATGGCAACCTACTGCGGGAAAAAATCTGCCAATTTCGTCAGTTATGTATCAAAAGATACATGATCACCTAAGCGTGTATCACGCATGGCACATAACTGACTGATTTTTTTGTTTTTCATACTCGTGTTGATGTATACTTATTTATAAAGGTTGTATTTCTGACCCCATTTTCGTTACTACGTTGCCTGCTGGACCGTGCTAATACCCTTGGGAAAGGTATGAATCCTCTTCTTTTCCTCCACCCAGCTGCTCGAAGCGTATCTTAACGCAAACAAATGACGTCATATATTATGAAATTGACCAAGTCCGACAATTATTTTAATATATTTTATTGCTATACGCTTATTTATATATACATAAATAGTTATATATATATTGTCATCCACAATATGACAATATATATATATATATATATATATATATATATATATATATATATATATATATATATATATATGCATTTTTTCAGTCTAATTGGTGTGTATACTTACATTTATAGCTTGGTCACCTTATGAACTATATATATATATATATATATATATATATATATATATATATATATATATATATATATATATATATATAAACTATATATATATATATATAGTTATATAATCATCCATAGACAGAACTGTTTTTTGCTGTATCACAGCTCATCAGTGTGGCTAGACGTCCGGGTGCCTCTAGCTAAGATCGAAACCCGGCTGAATTGGCGTCATGTCGGAGATTCAACCCCGCGCACGGCAGGAATGAAGGTGAATTTAAGCGTATTTATTTTTAGATAAACACACAGTCACTGAGAGAATTCGATTCGTTTTACCGACGAGTCTTGCATTATTAGTAGTAACAGTCGCCGTTTACAAACTCATACTTCCTTCCCAGAGAGCTCAACTGAAATAAATTTCTCAGGGCATATATATATATATATATATATATATATATATATATATATATATATATATATATATATATATATGTGTGTGTGTGTGTGTGTGTGTGTGTGTGTGTGTGTGTGTGTGTGTGTGTGTGTGTGTGTGTGAAAATATATAGAAAATAGGAAAAGAACTTGCTAGGTAAATAATGCAAAGTAGAGCATAAATATAATTATTTATTTGAAGATATGATTCCAACACGCTACATAAGAGTTCTCATGTTTCAAAACAAGAGTCGAAAACTTCAATATAATTATTTGAATTAAATTGAATTAAAGTACCAAGCTCTGTTCCATCTTCAAGCTTGAAGCTCTTGTTTTGAAACATGAGAACTCTTATGTAACGTGTTGAAATCATATTTGAAATAAATAATTATATATATATATATATATATATATATATATATATATATATAAAGAATTGGGTGTAACAGCAACATTCTCCAAAATCATGTAACAGCATGGCATAATTGTCCATCCCATCCCTATAATATTTAAAAAAAACAAACAAACAAAAAAGCACTAAACTAATTGAGTTTCTTTTCCCCAGGTTTTCAGACAGATGTCTCGTGAGAATCACTGAAAAAAACCTTTGAGTTATTCAGCTAGAAATAGAAGTGGTTAAAGTCATTTTGTGTCAGACCCACTATCTTCCCAACGTAAAATGGTAAGAGGAAAAAGATCATTCAGGCCTTCAGTAATGGTATGACCATTCATACTCTGGCTTCCATTTTCAAAGTCCATTCAATGATCAATGACCACCAAGAGAATGGAGAATAAGTTTAAAAAAAGGGAAGTAGAGAAAAAAACTGGATCAGGAGGTCATAACAGCAAGAGAGATCATCATTTAAACTTCGAGCTAAATACATTCTTATTGTTCAAAGTAAAGTTAAATAGTGCTATAAAAAACTCTGAGTAATCCAGTAAGATACATTTAATCATTTCTCAGATAAAACGGTTTAGTTTAATCTAATAATTGACAATGTTGCTGTTATACTCGGTATATATATATATATATATATATATATATATATATATATATATATATATATATATATATATATAAAATAACAGATGGAACAAAATCCGCAGTTCGTAGCATTTACTTTTTTTTTTTAAAGTGCTCAATATAAAGTAGAATTTAATAGATTATAATAACATTTTACATCGCCTCAAGGTAATTTTACGTAGTCCTGTGAAGTTTTGTTGAAATTGGTTGAAAAATGTAGGAAATCCTATCCAATATATAAACGTACAGACACACACACACACAAACTGGGTTTTATAATAAGTAAGATTTATGCTATAATTTTCTAATAAATAATTATATTTGCTCTACTCTGTATCGAGCACTCTTTTAAGAATAGTATGTATTGGTTATTGGAATTTAGAGCGAGGGATAGAGCGTGTCTAAATATAAAATATATATAAAAATGTACAAAGAAAGAGTTGAGTTGTACTGCTCAAAAGTTACATATTTTTAATTGCATGTTGGTAAAACGTTTTCGTGCATCCTCTTTCAGCACCCTTAATTATGTCAGTGTCCTCAAGGGGGTGGCTGATTTTTGCATTTCCCTCTGTAGATGGGGTCAAATTCAAGAACTGGGGAAAATTAGCGACACCCACTAAGAAATTGTCGGTGCAATATTCTGGTTGGATATTCAAGCTAAAAGCGTCACAGTCGCGCAAATGATTTTATTCTTAATGCCGATATATTTTACAAACAGTCGAGCTGACAAATCAGAAGTTATACCCAATGTATACCGACAAAGCTTTACCAATTAGGAAATATTTATTACTTTTTATATCGTACATTTGCGGATATAAATTAAACTGACACGCACTTTCCCACGGGTGCCACGGCCTGCACTTATAGTTAACTGGGGAAGTGGGTTGATTATTACTACTGAGTAATGGGATTAATCTTCACTAAGTGGCTTATATTTTAAACTGCTACCGTTTCGTTATCATAGAGAATCTTTTTGCTCTCCTTCAGTATGGCTAATGCTAATCTCCAAGAGAACAACTCGTTGCTCCTTCCATGTTTGACGTTTTTCACTGATACGCAGTGAAGTGATTATATTTATTTAGTTGGTGCTGAGAAGTTTGATTTGCTGTGTCCTGCCAGATAATTTTTCTTGTCAGAAACTATCTTGCATATTTATAAATCTACCATCTGTCCTTGCATTGGATATTGCTGCCATATCTTCTCTAGTGCTCCTGCTATATATCTTGAGATTCTTGAAAAAAGTCCAAAGAATTCTTCAGCACGATAGAATTCAATTCTTCAGAATGAAAGAATTCAATTTTTCAGCGCGATAGAATTCAATTCTTTAGAATGAAAGAATTCAATTTTTCAGCACGATAGAATTCAATTCTTCAGCATGAAAGAATTCAATTTTTCAGCATGATAGAATTTAATTCTTCAGAATGAAAGAATTCAATTTTATAGCACGATAGAATTCAGTTCTTCAGAATGAAAGAATTCAGTTTTCAGCATGATAGAATTCAATTCTTCAGAATGAAAGAATTCAATTTTTCAGCACGATAAAATTCAATTCTTCAGAATGAAAGAATTCAGTTTTCAGCATGATAGAATTCAATTCTTCAGAATGAAAGAATTCAATTTTTCAGCACGATAGAATTCAATTCTTCAGAATGAAAGAATTCAATTTTTCAGCACGATAGAATTCAATTCTTCAGAATGAAAGAATTCAATTTTTTCAGCACGATAGAATTCAATTTTCCAGCATGAAAGAATTCAGTTTTTCAGTATGAAAGAATTCAATTTTCCAGCATGAAAGAATTCAGTTTTTCAGTATGAAAGAATTCAATTTTCCAGCATGAAAGAATTCAGTTTTTCAGTATGAAAGAATTCAATTTTCCAGCATGAAAGAATTCAGTTTTTCAGTATGAAAGAATTTAGTCATTTTCCTACCTTCGTCATGTGGCTTCCTTCCCAAGTCTTTTCTATAAATATTTTCATGACAGTTCTCGCCTCCTTGCTTCATTGACCGCATAAGTTTAAGTCTACTACTATATTAGCAACTAGGTTTCACCGTTTTACTATTGAAATAGTTAAATTTAACCTCAGATCTATTTTAATAATTTCTTTTCTCACGCCTCCCCCCCATTAAAATCACTTGCGTCCCTAGAATATTAAAAAAAATTAAATGCATCAATTACCATCTTCTGTCTTCTTGAACTTTGTTCGATTATTGTCCTTTCTCTTCATTAATTTTTCTCATTCTCTTCCATTCCTTGCATCTTAGTAGCATTGTCCCCTTGCTTGGATTTGAAATGATTAAAAAAGGTAACGTTGTGTTAAACAAACGTAAGCTAAATAAATGACAATAAAATATTTCTCACTTATTTTCCCATTATTTACATTATTCGGACTATTGTCCTCATCTTTGTCGCCATATTTATCACACGCTTTATGTCAGGTTGGAATGTCGAACTGAACCCTTTATTTCGCTCACCAGGGTAGACTGTTCTAGTTCCACGTGCCATGTTTAATGGATGTCAGTTATCAGTTATCTCCTGCTAATTTCCCTCTGAAAGTTCTCCACTGCCTTAACCGGGTATTGAACTAACACTCTTTGGGTTCTGTCACTGGATCTAACCAACGCCTTTATCCATTGTGTCCATCTGTGTATGAATTTCTGGGTATTATAAACCTAATGTCTTCAGCAACCATTTTTATCAGTGCTCATATTGCAATTTTTGCTGTCATCATTTTATGTTTTTACCAGAGCTCATATTGCAACTTTGTTGTTATTATCGCTTTTCTCTGGCACTCCTTATTACTGGTTCGCATATTGTATTTATTTCTATCCTTGGTCGGCTCGGGAGATTTTTGTGACCTAGTATATGTGTTGATTCCTTAAGTTTACGAATTTTCCAATGGTGTTCCTTGTCTACGATCTAAGTTGATCCCACAGAGGGCGGTGAACTCTCTTCTCTCTCCATATGTGGTCAGTCATGCCTGATTTTTTTAATTTCCCCTCGTGTTACAGCCTTCTGGTGTTCCTATTTTCCCTTATTTTTTTTCTTTTATATATATCTGTTGTAGCTACAGACGATAATGGTTATCTTCCCATTCACATACTGTATGTTGGTTTGCTGCTGGTGCTTCGTCTCCAGCTGTGCTGGTCAAACTCTCTGCCCCCGGGCATTGAAGACCCCCAGATGAGTCTATGTCGGAGGGCAGAGTCTCGTCCCGGGAAACAGCTAACCGATTCAGTTTTATACGAGGTCTACGGGGAATTTTTGACCGAGCCTACGGGCTCAGATACCCCACATTAAATTCAGCCTTGTGCCACATTTGCCCGCTTGGGGCGGTTCGTAGATATTCTGCAGTTGGAGATTCATTGTGGAATTCACTTGACTCACTTCTAGCAATTGACTACTTCTTCGCGCCGCTGGCGAATCTTATATGAGTTGTTCTTGTCCTAAGTATTATCGTTCATTACCAACCTTCGTTTGATTATTCTATTCAGTGACCATCTCTAGGTTACAAAAATATCCCCCCACTCATTCCTTCTATTCGTCTTTCTCTAGTGCGAATATAAATATGTATTTTTTTATGTCATGTCCATACATTTCGTAGGTGATCGTTGCACACCATAAGTTTCCCTTGTTTATCATTAGTGAATTGGTAATTGTTTAGCGTCATATCAATCTCTATGACTTATTTAAAAATCTAAATGTAGATATTTCACACACAATATTATGCCTTCAAATACAGATACTTTGTATATAATTTTATACTCTCAGAATAAAGTTATGTTTTCGATAGTTTGTAGATCATAAAATTTTTCTTAGTAATTTTACTTTAAAAAGGTATTTTTATTTTTTTTTAGTGTAGCATATACTAACATTTTGGTATAAAAATGTTTTGGTCATTTTATTATAAAAATGTACTGTTGATTTTTGTTTGGGAGTTCACTGTTTGACCATAGATGGGATCCTAATAAATACTACCACCTCAGGTCAGGGCGGACGGGAGAATAACAGAGATAGTTCCACGCTCCTGAAAACCTCCAATATCCCAATCGGAGGCCTTGCTGCTAGATGTAGTTTATCGTCATACTCTGGAAGCTAATTAGTGAATTGCCATAAATTCTTGGGAAACTTGGTGGAGTGTCTTCACCTTGCCTTTTCACGATTTTAAATTCAGAGTTCTCTGTCTTTTAGACTGATTGCCAACCAGAGCATACTCGACCCTACAATTTAGCCGATAACTGGGGGGGGGAGAAGGGAGAGGTTCATTCTTTTAGCAAGGGAATTAGTGCGAAAGTGAATGAAACAGACTAGGCTGGGGTTTGAACACGGCTTGCTGATTCCACTTCCTGCGCCGATAACCGTTAACCACACACACACACACACACACACACACACACACACACACACAGACAAATAAACAGACACACACACACACACATTTATTGATGATATCACTCTGATTTCTCCTTAATTAATAAAATAGCAAAACTTGAAACGACTGTATATAGTGTAGGCGGGTAGCTATCTAAATAAAATATATAAAAGAATAAGTTATTCATAATATCTTTTTTATTTATAATTTTTATTTATTTATATATGTGTATATACACGGTGTCTTATAATAATGGGACATATTTTAAATGAAAGCATCTTGGATTATAAAAATGATACAGAGTTACCAAATATATTTAATACATAACTGATATACCAAAGTTCCACATATCTAAGATTTCGCTATTTCCTACGGATATCAAATATCTCTTTTGCTGACGGTGGAGCCTCATAAGGTCGTGTATATATATATATATATATATATATATATATATATATATATATATATATATATATATATATATATATATATATATATAAAGCTTTCACTGTTAAATTTCTATTTCTGACACGAACTCAGTCCACATTGGGGTTAATAAGACAGATGACCTATATCTTCGTCTGCCGAAATAAGCTTATTCCCCGATAAGAGGTGATTTTGGTTTGGTTTGGTTTGGTTTGTTTTACGACATATCAACCTCAATGGGTTATTTAAATGGCGACAAAATTTTTATTGCTAATAATATTTTGTTTTGTCAACAATCTATTTCTGGTATTATTTTTTTTTCCTCAAAAATGTATAGCTGGTAATATTATTTTAAAAAATGTATTGCTGTTAATATTTTTTTTTCAAAAACGTATCACCGGCAATATTTTTTCAAAAATATATTGCTGGTAATAGTTTTTTTTTTTCGTTCAAAAATTTATCTCTGGTAATAATTTTTTTTAAAAACAGTATTTCTGGTATTAAAACCTATTTTTACACTTTCATACTGCTTTTTTACCTCAGTTTGGAGGTTAACTATTTATAGATGGGACCCTAACATTTAAAGCGAGTGATGGTTGTCTATGGAGATTTCGTAATCGTCATGGAATTCGAAACAAAGGGTAACATGGAGAAGCTGCTATCGCAGATATTAGTGTTGTTGAACTTTTCAGACAGAAATTTAATGAACTTACTAAGAAAGAAGATCTGCACAGATTTACAATGGAGATGAAACTGCTTTGTTTTGGCGTTCTCTACCAAGAAATGCTCAGGCATTTAAGCATGAAGTCAAAGTTCCAGGCAAAGAAATAAGCAAGAACAAATTTTCTGCTTTATTGGGGACGGATGTATCGCGAGCCGACCGCCTCAAGCCTGAAGTAATAGAGAAGCCAGCTGAGCCTCGTTGTCTCCAGGTTCACGGCATCAACGACTTACCAACTGTGTATTACAAAATAAAAAATAAAAATCTAGGTTAGGGCCATTTTTAATGATTGGTTTTTCAAACATTTCATTCCCGAAGTGCGAAATTTTCAAAAGAAATTATTGCATTTTGATCTTGAAGATGTTAAGGCCATTCTCCTAATTGACACTACACCAGCTCTTTCGAACGCAGAAAAACAAGCACGCAATGATAGTAGAATCCATACAATTAACATTCCACCAAACACATCATTAATCCAGCCGATGGATCAAGGAATGATTGTGTCATGTAAGCGGCATTGTCAGCGTAAATATCTGGATGAAATCTTGGTGGTAATCGAGGAAGAGGAAGATATGGAGGAAGAAAACAAAAGGACAACGAACAGTAAACAATATTAAAAACTATAATCTGAAATCTGGCATTTACAATTTGGCGTCAGCTTGGAAAGATGTGAAAATCTTGGAAAAAGGTAATGTTGGGTGAGGAACCTGACATGGACTTTGAAGGTTTTGAACCAAAGGATTTTATCATATGTTGAAAAAAAGATGTAGATCTTGAAGATACTGAAAACTCACCTGAAGAGAAGATGCCATTTACCAAGTTCTTTCCGTGAAGGAAATAGCAGAATCAGTTCTGGTTGGTGATGATTTAGTTGAGAGCTCCACAGACTCGGAGGAAGAGGTGGTAGTGAAACGAAAAATGTATGAGATTCCATTGGCACTCTCTTACAATTTGTTGATACAACAGATGATCCTTCCAATCAAACATATTATCAATACCTTCGCACATTAAGAGAATTAATAATTCGTGAACAGTATAAGTGTGGAAATCAATTAAAGTTGGATTCTTTTTTTAAGGCCAAACCCACCCCTACTTTCTCTCCAACACCTGGCCAGAGTACCACAAGCACCAGCACTGAACAATTACCTGTAGCAGTGTTATACCATAATACCTATTCTATTGTAATAGACTCTTCCACAGATAATAAGTAGCTGTCGCCAGTTGGGCTCAGTGGTGTTGAGTGAGTCTCTCGGACATTGAAGTATCAACCATCACAACTAGATTGCTGCGTCATTAACTCTTATTTCAAGTTCCTAATTTTGTACGTCGAACCTAATTTAGGACGACTTATTGAAATACAACCCTCCACTGTGAAAACTACTCTACAACAAGCAGCCACCAGCAGTGCTTCAAAGAAACTTCATAGCTTCTCTGACTCAGAATAATAAACCAATCTGAGTCCTCACTATATGATCACGGTAGAAAAATAATCCATTTTCAAGTATATACACATGGTAAATAATGTTTCACAAGTTGTAGTGTAGATTGTAATATTTACAATAAATATAATTTTATTGTGTATTTGTTACTGTATATATATTGATATTATTCCCTTTGAGAGAGAGAGAACAACTGATGCTATCCATTGTGTGTCATGTTCTATTTTTTTTATTACTGAATATAGAGTATATACACAATGTACGGTATAATATATATATATATACAGCATACATATACTGTATATAAAGATATACAGTGAACTGTTCAGACTGAAAATAACTCAAAAATAATATATATATATATATATATATATATATATACAACATACATATACTGTATATAAATATATACAATATATATATATATATATATATATATATATATATATATATATATATAATTATTATTTATAAAAAAAATTATAACATAAATATGTAATAAAATCTCTACAAAAATAGCCATTTTCTTTCAACACCCTCGGTGTCTTATCAAGTGATGTTGTTGAAGATAAAATAAAAATTATTTTATCTTTCAACATCATCACTCGCCGAGGGTTTTGAAACAAAATGGCTATTTTTTTAGTATTTATAACATATTTATGTTATAATTTTTTTTATAAATAATAATATATCTACTCTACTTTGTATTGAGCACTCTTTTAAGAATAGTAATTGTTGGTTATTGGAATTCATTCCGAATACACCAATTATATACTTATATATATATATATATATATATATATATATATATATATATATATATATATATGCGTGTGTGTATGTGTATACTATATATATATGCAAATATGATTATATATACAGTATGCTGCATATATACAGTAGAGTATATATTTATTGATGGCATATATACATGTTTTTAGTATTTATATTATGTCATAACTACTGGTAGTTACTATAGTGGTTTTATAATTAAAAGATAATCCTTTCCCATTTACGGCCTATCGACTTTAACCGACCCCCCTATTAGTCCGTTCATGAGAAGTTTGATTGTATATATATATATATATATATATATATATATATATATATATATACGCACACACACACACACACATATATATATACAAACACACACATATATATATATATATATATATATATATCATAGGATAAACAACAAATAGGAAACGTTAATTGATCTAACGTGTTTCACTTTTGTTAAAGCTTCATCAGAGCATGAGTTATGAAGAAAGAAAGAAATTTTGATATTTTTTTATTGTTCTGTTTGATTTTCATTGGCTTAGCAGCCTTCACATGCATTTACCTTGTTAAGCTGCGTTAGTGTAAGTTTTGAACACATAACTTATACTAATCCTGCAAAAAATGAATTACTCGAAATTTCATTAAATGAAATGTGTGTGTTTGTGAGGGCGGTAACTGATGTAAAAAATATATTTACTAATATTTTTCTAAAAGACTAATCTTTAAAAATACTTTAATTCATTTTCCAATAAGTGATTTTCCAATAAGTTTCATTAAAATTCGACAATTATCTGATTTTTACCAAGAATTTCCAACTCAATATGTCTTTTTACCGCAAAAAGACGCACAAATTTCCCAGACCCAAGAAAAGCCAAAAATCCCAAAAGGCTTAAAAAATGTAATTTAATAATGAAAAAATCCTCTGGGTTTCCCTTTTAATATCATATTGATTTTGGCGATAAAACTTCATTTTTATTAAGTTTAGGGCAGTTTTTAATCGTGTATGTTTATTTTTTAACGAATATTTAGATGTACTTACATACACACACAAACACGCACGCATGCATATATATATATATATATATATATATATATATATATATAGTTTGATTGATGTCAGTTTGTGACCCTGGGTTTCACGCTATTTGCAATCGTCAGTAAAACTGATTGAGTTTTAAATTTTGGATTTATATATGATTGCGTATATCGGTGTTTTCATAGGAAAAATTGTCGTCGCAACGCCAATCATACGTACGCAAACATACATACACGCACGTTCACTCATTGACGTACGCAGACATACATACACGCACGCTCACTCATTGGAGTTCACACATGTGAACAGTGTGGGACTGGGCATACAGATGCGCATCCATGTGTCGTTGCATACATACGTAGGCAAATCTGTCGGTGTATTCAATGTTGGATTGTTTAGCGAATATCTTTCTTCTGTTGAACTCTCAATGTGCAGACGGTTTGTTTATTTTGTTCGCTGAATAATGTTTTCTCGCACACACGTATATACGTATGATGGGGGTCTGTGTAATACTATGGTAGGTAAAATTGCTATTATTTTTAATTTTTAAAGCTGTTTTGTTATTATTTTAAAACCGGTTATTTGCTTGTTTTTGGCGATTTGCTATTTTTTATTAAATCTGTCTAATTTGGGACCATTGGGTTCTCTTATCAGGATACGCCCGTTATCTCTATATAGTCCCATATCTTTTTTCTCTAGAATCCTGGCTAGATATGAGAGGATGAGTATGTCTACTAATTCACTGCTACAATTGTTATTAACTATTTGCTGCTGCAATAGTTATTATCATCATCCTCTCCCCCTCCATTACTACCGCTTCACAATTACCATTGCCGCATTAGTCCACAATTACTACTGCGCCATAATTACCATTACCGTATCAGTCCACATTTATACTTATTTCTCCGCCACCCCCAGCAAAGTTAATACCACCGCATAAATACTAATAAGTATTACAAATTGGAGTTTCTACCATTACATATGCGTTCATGTATGTCTACGTACGCCAGTGAGTGTACGTGCGTGTATGTATGTTTGCGTAGGTATAAGTGGTGTTGCGACGACAATTTTTCCTCCCATTACCATAAAACACCGGTATACGCCATCATATATAAATCCAAAATTTAAAAATTAATCAGTTTGTCTGACGATCGCAAAGGGCGTAAAACCCAGGGCCACAAACTCACATCAATCCGACTAAATATATAAGCGCTTTCCAATAAGTACCACGCATATATAACATATAAATAATATATATAAAAATTGAATATATATATATATATATATATATATATATATATATACATTTTACACACACATACGCACACACGCACATGCATATATATATATATATATATATATATATATATATATATATATATATAGAGAGAGAGAGAGAGAGAGAGAGATAACCTATACTCGTTTCGAAAAAAACCTAAATTTTGATTTGCCAATAATCAAATCAATCTCGAGGAAAAAAAGGTTTTAAAAAAAGAGAGCCAGAAATGATGAAAGTCTGTCGAAAAAAATCGCACAGATGCAGGTTTTGAAACAAAAAAAAACCCGATACGAGTAAACAACTAACTAACAAAAGAAGCTCAATACAACCGTAGAGCAGACCTAGATAAACCTAATGAGCCAGACAAACCTACTAGGTTTCACCTAAACGGATCGTCAGGGAAAGCCGGCTAAAGAGGCAAAGGAAACGCATATTTGTAGGCGATAGCCTATAAATATCTGATCCGTTTAGGTTCGGACCTAGGTAGGTTTCATCTAACTCCTTTAACTATATATATATATATATATATATATATATATAAACACCATTGTGCAAATTAAGTGAAACAAAATGAATAATTTACTTTGTTTTATATTTTTCAAATGGAACATGACCGAATGCACATGTTAGTACTTTCTATGTCCGTTCCACGAAGTCGTTCTTTGCAGATTGACCACAGATACTTGTTTGGAATTAAATCAGGAGAATTTCCGGGCCAGTCTATAGAACATTGATTTGCTCATTAGTAAGGCTTGAGATTGTGTTCATGTAGCGCTACAATTTTCGTACGTTTCCTTGGAGTAACGCCCATCACATAAAATGGCCATAGGACAACTAATCGACAGTGGAGACAATAATGTCTGAGAGTGATAAAAATCTGATGCAATCACAGATGATGCAATATTTTTCAAGGCCGAACAAATTTAATAATACACCTCGAAAATAGATTCATATTACTGCACACCACTGCAAATGACCTAATCTGAGGAACAAATAGAAATCGATTACACCCTGTCTAAAAAGACCGTATGGTGAAAGAAACAAAACTAAAGCAATTGTTTCAATTAATTTGCACAATCCTCTGTGTGTGTGTGTGTGTGTGTGTGTGTATGTGTGTGTACGTATGTGTGTTTGTGAGATTTTCAGAGTGTGTCATACATGCAAGAAATATTATTCATGAAGGATCCGTACAAATTGATCGATCTTATCATTTGTCAAGTTTCCCGTGTTTCGCCGAAATTATTCCATCCTGAGATATCGAATCTAAATTTCAATAATTCTTTTATCTTTGTAGAAGTTATTTCGCGTTTTAAGTTCCGACAACTTTAGAGTATAACTTTATAGACACATATACGAATACATACATGCGTACACACATGTATAGCTGGCCAATCCCTATTGCAGACGCTTGCTCAGGTACATTTGTGTTTATTCAACACTCATCTGTGGTTTATACTGCAACTATGCTGAGCATAACTTAGTTACAGTTTTTGGGAAAGAGCGTGTTATCTAGCATGATCAACAATTTTAACAAGGCCAGCACGCTCAAACTCACAATGACTTGTGGCTTCAGCATTAACTACCATGTCGCATACTATTTTCTATATTTCTAAAGAAATTTTCCTGTCTCTTAATTCTCTGCTTAGCTTTTGAAATGCATCTTTACCTATCCCAATGCGTCTTCGGATTTCTGTGTTGCGCTTTGCGTCCTCTGTTAGAACGCTTCCCAAATATTTAAATTTTTTTATTTGTTTGATTTCTGTAGAACCATATTTCTGTTGATTCAAGTCTCTTCGTCTGTGAGGAGATTGTCTAGCATTCACTGGCATATAGGAGAACTGATATTATGTAACAGTACATTTTCTTGGCTTCTAAGAATTATTTCTGTTTTTATTTGGTGACAGTAATTGTGATTTATGATTCTGATCCTATTGAGAAAGAGAAATTACAATTATTGTCCCCAAATTCACGAACCAACGCTTTAATCTACGTGGGACAATTTTGCATGGAGAACTTGGAAACTTAAACCCAATCTACTTTCTGCTGCTGCTACTGCTGCTGCTGTGCTCACTAAAGGTTCTCTTTTTTCCTATAGCGACTGCTGCTGTTGAAGCCTTTCTGTCATCTTTCTTAACGGCTCCCATATCGTATTTATTTCTATACAAAGACTAGAATTGGAGCTAATATTAATAATATTGAAAGATATCAAAATCTGAAGTGTGATCTGCACTGGCCAAATTGAATAGAAACAAAATGGCAGAGCCAGACGGAATTGTAATAGAAATACTAACAGCTAGACGATTTCGGCATAGACACGGTCACAGAAATAATAAGTGAAATCTACACCAATCGTAATATGCCGGAAGACCTAAGTAGATCTATGCGTGGCCTCAGTGGTGAGCTGCAAATGAATGTGAAGTACATTGGACAATCAGCGTAATGAGCCACGTAACAAAACTCACACGAATTCTAATGAATGGAGCGCGAAGCAGAATAAGACCTGAAATACAGCAAGAAAAGTGTGGGTTCGTCACCGGAACAAAGAATGCTCAGAATGTTATCACAAAAAACAATACAAATACAGATAGGCGTGTACTAGGGTGTTTTATAGATTTATAAATGCCTACACCACAAAGCAACACTGACATATTTGGGGACCAATATCAGCATAATCAAGAACCCATACTAGCAGCAAACCTGCATACAGATAGAAAATGAGTTCAGTAGATATACGGAAAATAGAAAGAAGTGTTTTTACCGGACTTATTTAACTTGTACAACCAGGCGAGCCTGAGAGAATTAGAAATCATAGCAGAATTCATTATTATTAGCGGCCACCATCGTAACAGCATAAAATATACAGAGGACTTAGTGTTGATAGCAGACACGGAAAGAAAACTACAAAAACACCTACAGAAGATAGTGAAGGAAAGCGAGAAGAAAGGATTAAACATCATCTGCAAGAAGCCAGAATGCATGGCTGTTTGCAAAAAGGCACAGCCAGACATGCAAATTACAAATTGGAGGTACAAAACTCAAACAATTTAAATACTTGGGAAGTGTTTTAACAGAGGACGAAAAGTGCGAAACTGGAATCTGAATGCGCATTGGGACAGGCAATGTTGTATTCCAAAAGCTAAGCAAGATATTAAGAAACAGGACATTTTTTTTCGTTAGAGCAAAGCAACGTATAACCTACCTAGCGAGCTTGAGTAAATGGATGCCAGAACAAGTTTTAGGAGAGATAATAAAAAGATAGTTTATTGAGCTACAAATGACAAAAAGTTATGGAAAGACATGATCACCAGCGTCCTGAAGAAGAAGAAGAAGAAGAAGAAGAAGAAGAAGAAGAAGAAGAAGAAGAAGAAGTTGCTTCTAATGTATAGATATTGCGTATATCTTTTGTAGACAGCTTTACATTCACAGAATAAATAGGTTGTTATGCCGGAATGTCAGGGACGTTCGTTTTGGTATTTTTTTTCTAAAAATATGTTTGCTTCGACAGCCGCCCACGTCCACCCCTACTCCAAAATTTCAGTGTTGACATGTAATTTTGCAATGTTCAATGACTCACTGTCATTTTGAATTTAAAAAAAGAAAAACACGGCAACAAATTTATCAGATAGACACCTCAGTTTCTAGGTAATAGTTAGCGAGCTAGGTTAGTCGGCCATTACGACTGTGGAGTGAGTTCAGTCCTCACCGGGTTTCCAATACTTGTGGTCGTGTGGAAAAATAAATTTACTAAATTGCAAAGGGGTTATTAGAAAAATGAAAATAAAAATACAGAAAATTAAATCCGCGAACCAAGTTCAAATCTTGGTCGTTCCTGTTTCGTTCATTTCGCACCAATGCCCTTGGAAAAGGCATAAACCCATCTTTCTTCAGCTATGGGTTAAATGGCAGAGAAGACTAGGGTTTCTTAACTTGGGTGGCGACCCGTCTAGTGGAGGGAAAGCATTGAATTTTATAGGGATAGGCTTCGTCAGGCTGTGTTGGTCTAGATATACTATTGCTAATATGACAGCAATGATACTATTGCTATCGCCCAGGGTGAATGCCGCATCAGTACAGTACAGCAGTATTGCTAATATGACTGCAGTACATGGGGTGTTCCTACAATGCTAATGGGTTATGGAAACTCTGCGTGACAGATTTGTCCCATTCTAAAAAAAAACTCTCCCTCGATTTCATAAAAACATAGAAATTACGTACGTACGTACGTATCTATCTATCTATTTGATGTAATGGAATAATCTGTCACCCCCATGAGTAACTACACTATAGATAGTAACTACATGAAAGTATCCGTAAGGCAACGGAATACTTGCTGGGATCTGTTATTCAGATCTTGGTTGCTGTCGAAATCTTTGCCTTCGGGCAGAGAGGAACCTGGACAAGGCTATGCCGAAGGGCAGAGTCTCGTCCGGGTAGGCAGACAGACCCGAACCCTTTTATGCGGGGTTACGGGGAATTTTGGGCGAACTTACGGGCTCAGCTTGCCCCACATTAAACTCGGCATTGTGCCACATCCTACTTCGTGGGGAGGCTGGTAAATATTGTCTAGATGGAATCTGTTGAGTACGACTCAGACTTACGCAAGAACTACAGATCTTCCAATAGTAGCACTCACTACTGGACTGAGTAGCGATAATCGTGTGCATAACTGTTACCTTATTTCTTATTGTACTGGTTTTTACAATAAACCTTTACTTATTTATTCAACCGTGTTTTTCAACTGTATATTCCTATTAGCACGGAATATAACTATCTCAGTCCGTCCATGTCTCTCTCTTTTTCTACCCTATTCTGTTTGTATATATCTATAAACGATCAAATTAAATTCCTTGCCTATAACAAATTGCAAGAAAATACGTTGTAAGGAAAAATAATTTTGGTTCCTGTGACGTTATTAATTTTTGTGTCAAATTTCCTAGAAAATGTAGTGCCTTCCGAATATCTCATGAACTGATTAATATAAAATTACAGAAAACACATTTGCTTAAATGTCACGTCGAAAGAGTGAAAAAAAAAATCTTGTATGATTTTATAAAAAAGCAAAACAAAACAAAAAAAAAAACTGATTAGATAACATAAGTTCAGGAAGGATTCATTTATATTGAATTTAATTTCTATCATTCTGCATTGGATAATAGAGAACATTTATCTAGGCCATGCATAAATGGTGTGGAAGCTATTTACTGACTCAGCCTCATGTGGGTAGGTTTGACACAAGGTCATAATTAACATCGGACCCCGCACGCGTACAAGAGGGTGGTGCCAGAAATTGTCCAGTTGCCAGAAACATTTCCATTTTTGGAAAAACTCAGGCATCAGGAAATTACCCCCCACAACTTGACCCCCCAACTTTGGTGAAGACGACTCATGGAACGACTTTGCTTAGTTTTCGCATCGGGGTATCATAAAGGCCCAGGAAGCAATGCGTAGTGGTTGGGGAAGAGGTCACGTTCACTTCCGTTGATTCTGGTCCGGATGCAAAACCAGATAAAAGTCAGAATTTCGAATACTGATTTTAATGGTCTACAGATTCTACACATCCGTAAATTGGGTAAATTTGTAAATTTATAAAATATGTACTATCTATCTATGTTAAGTATCTATCTGTCTAAGTCTGTTTTTCTATGTCAACCTGTTTCTATCTATTTATCTATATGTATATCTTTTTCAGTATATTTCTCTATCTGTTTCTATCTATCTGCTTCATAAACATCTATCTATCTATCTATCTATCTATCTATCTATCTATCTATCTATGTCGTTCTTTTAATATCTATTACAATCTGTTCATATCTATCTATCATTTAATATCTATTACATTTTGTTCATATCTATCTATCTATCTATCTATCTATCTATGTCATTTTTTAATATCTACTGCAAACTGTTCATATCTATCTATCATTTAATATCTGTTACATTCTGTGCATATCTATCTATCTATCTATCTATCTATCTCTCTATCTATCTATCTATCTATCTATCTATCTATCTTATTCTGTTAATATCTATCTATCTAAATCAATTCTTATCTGTTTATATCAATTTATTCTTATCTATGTATTTACCTAAGTCTGTTCTTATCTATCTATCTATCTATCTGCAATAAATTAGACATGGGAGATATATCTGTTTTATTTCTTCCTCTTCTTTTATTTACCATGTCCCTACAGAACGTGAACGATCATGGCTCTCCACAACCTCTTGTCCTATGTAGCTCTTAGTAAAGTTTGTTTTTTTGCGATACCCTTACTCCTTGTTCTGGAAACAATTTGCAAATAGCTCGTTAGGTCGGTTATTCTCTGTTTTCTTTTGTCCCACTTTTGCTTCCCAAGGAAAAACGGACAAAATCCATTCTTTTCCGATAAAATTTGAACGGTAAATAATTATGGTTCCTGTTACGTGATTATAAATGAAATTGACGGGTAGAATTTTCCAAAGTGTCCCCGGGTGCCTCCTCATGGTGTCATCATACAATTCCTTACAGCTGAGTAGTGGGTTCGATCCTCACTGAGTGCCCTGATTCTGCAGCTTTGTTACAAACTAAGCTAAACTAGTAAATTACAACAAATATGGATACTATGCTCAAAACGTTTCGACCTTTGTGCCAGCATCAGGAAGAGATAGTTGAAATTTCTGGCGGAAATAATGAGGAAGGAGGGCTTGGAAACAGACAGGTAGATGGCAAGAAGGACAGAATAAAAACCGCATGGCCGAACAGGAAGTTGTGGAGGACCATGATCTCCTACGTCCCGACGGAATACGGCACACAAAGAAGAACCAATATAAATTAGAACAAATATGGATGCAGTTCTAAAACCGTTTTGGTCGTTGTACCATTATACTTAACCTCAGGAAGAGGAAATTGAAATTTCTGTGGCACGTGATGAGAAATGAAGGCTTGGAAAATCTGATACTCACAGGACACATTGAGGAAAAGCGGGACAGAGGTAAAATAACATACTTAATGGGCTTGAGTAAATGGATGGCAGAACAGGGTTTAGGAGAAATAGCAAAAAGACAACATTTATTAAAAGACAGGAAGTTGTGGAGGGCCATGATCTCCTACATCCCGAGAGAATACGTCACATAAAGGAGAATCAGTATAAATTAGAACAAATATGAATTTTTCTCCATCCGTTGGCTCAGACTTGTTAAGTAGTTTACTCGCTACATTCACCTTACCAGGATTTGCCTTACAAATGAAAAAAATACTACTTCTTCAGATAACGGTCTGGGAAAAAGTTTTTAATTCGTGGCGAGAGTCGTGAGTATTTTTACGCAGCCATTCTGGATTCGCTCCCAAGGTGGAGCGCTAATCTAATAACAACACGTAAGTGGTGCATAATTTTCCGATCGTTGCAAGCGGATTATCGGATAGATTAACCTGTTAATCTGCTCGCCCCCTTTTTTCCCCTTCCCCACCAATAGTACACCACCTAGAAACATTGTCATTCTCCTCGTCGACAATTTTAACAACCCTAAGCAAACATATTATATTATAATGGGGGAGCGCGAGGGGCGGGGAAGGGTGGGTGTCCTTTAGGTTTACGAATTGGGATTATTATGCTTGGCTGCTTATATATGACCTTTGCATAACCAAAGAGGTTTCAGTAAATTTGTTTCGGATTCTTATTGCACGCAGGCCCACATACATAACCACGTACACACACACACACACACACACACACACACGCACGCACACACATACGCATACACACACACACACACACACACACACACACACACACACACATATATATATATATATATATATATATATATATATATGTACGTATGGGCACAGATGCACAAGCACACACACAATAAAGAGGAGGAGAAAAATCAACATTACACTAATGAAAAACTGCATAAATTATTTATTACCTTAGTATAAAAATGACGAAAAACAAGAAAATAAACAGTGAAATGCTGGTATCTCCTGATGAGTGGATGGAGGGAAACTCTAGAGTCGGGATGCTGAAAATAACATCAATCAATTAAGTTGATCGCATATATATATATATATATATATATATATATATATATATATATGTGTGTGTGTGTGTGTGTGTATATATATATATGTATATGAACAATATTGAAGAAAAAGTAATTCCTTTTGCCTGATGAAACAACAAGACCTGAAACTGGTGTAGCAAAATATATAGAATAAAGTAAATAAAACATCTAAATTTTAATCCAAAACGTTTGCGGCTTTCTCTATTTAATATATATATATATATATATATATATATATATATATATATATATATATATATATAAAAATACACCTTTAAATGCCGAAACTAGATGCGTCGTCAGTGTTGTTGCTCTCATGTCACTAGAAGTTACAGGTCTAAATAAACAACAGACTTCTTCGATGGGCGACCCGACCGAATATCATCAGTATTCGGCCCGCACCTAGAACAAAACAAAATTTGCCACTAGCTTTAGGACGTGGATTATATATATATATATATATATATATATATATATATATATATATATATATATATATACTGTTTATTTGTTATTTTGATAGATACAAAATATTTAAGTAAATGCTCTGTTTATAATAAACAGTATTAAGAACATTTACCGGCCTCAATGTCCGAGAAATTTCATAGAAAATATTTGAATCGAACCTGTATCTTACACTTAAGCGTCATATAGCCTGACGTGCTATTTAGCTACAGAGGAAGCGTCTAATTAACAAGTTCAAAATACTGTTTTTAATACACAAATTTCCCATGATTTTTCTCGAACGCTCACATCTGCTCGAAGAGTAGCTTAAAGTAAACAAAATACATCATATATTATGAAATGGACTAAGCCCGACAATTATTTTAATATATTTTATTGTTACATGTTATTTTTATAGATACAAATATTTAAGTAAATTCTCTGTTTATAATAAAGAGTATTAATATTTTCCGGCATGAATGAAGGATTCAGGTTCGATTCCTGTCGGAGGACACATATTTTCTATAAGATTTCTCGGACATTCAGGCTGGTAAATATTGTTAATACTGTTTATATAGAGCTTTTAAGTATAGAAAATTAGGAAATCAGCTGATTTCGCTACCTTGGTTTCAACATTTCGGTATCTTCTGGTGATTTCAGTCAATTGATTTCCTAACGTTTTAAAAAGAATAAGCGCACGACGTGATATGTGGTAGAAGGTGAGGAGAAGATAAAATCAAATGTATTGGAAATATATCGGTAGGGGATTAAATGAAATATATATATGTTCTTTTTATTCCATTTCAAATGAACTCCAAAGGAAATTTTTAGTATATATACAACGGGACATAATTTCCGATCTCTGGTTTAAAAGTTTTTTTTTTATGTCTAGAAATGTAATTATAGCTAACTTCTCTTATTGACAAAGGTTGCAAATATTGTCATCGGTGTTGAAATTTTTGCTTTTTATTTAAAAAATATTCAAGTTTACAATCAGATCTTATTTTTTATTTTTCTCCTTTAATTTCTACACATGGTTGGCTAGTTTTAGTAGAAACTAGCAGCATGCCCGTGCTTGATTCAAAAATCGTACGACTCATACAGCAATCGCTATCACTTGACTTTAAATATTTTTTGCCCTTCCTTGCCTTTAAAGGTGCCCCAAAGCCGTGCTGATGTTGCTACATGCCTTACTTTGTCTATCTCACACTGCGATTTTTTCTAAGCTTTATACTAAACATTAAATCTGTTACGAAAAAAAGAACTAAACAAAATGAACACAAAACGATCAGCTTTAAAAGGATTCGTAACAATTTTGAAAAAAAGAATGTTAACAACAAATGCTTTTCACACCCAACCCAGTTCTGCGGAATCAGAATCAACGTTGAGTTTAAAGCAAGCGAATGAGCCAATTGGAGTAAAGTGCCATGCAGATTTAAATTTTTTCCCACTTGTGACGAATGCAGCTATCGATTTTTTTTTTTTGCTAGCATGCTAGTTAACATCCGTGTCAGTCAGCTGTTGGCTCTCACGCTGGCTAATAGAATCTTACTGCCTATTCGTGGCAGCCAGCTATATGCTCTCCCTCTGGCCAGTAGAAAATGGCCGCAAACTACATGAAAACTGCCGTAGAAGCATGAAAAAATCGATTATTTCCACTATCGATGGAGTTGGGAAATGCAAAAGTCGGTTTTGGCCTTCCTGCTAACTTGGAGCACGTGCATGTAAATTTTGGTGCAAATCCATTGAAAATTGCGGCCGTGCATTTGTTACACACACACACACACACACACACACACACACACACACACACACACACACACACACACATCCTGCCTTTTATAGATAGAGATTCTAAGGCTTTCTAGCTGAAAAGATGACTTATGATTGTGCCACCTCTTTTTAAAGTTAACCTCAGAACACCCAATGTATATTTTTTCTGGTCGTTCGTATCTATTATTATTGCTTCAGTTTTGCAAATTCCATCTAAAGAGCCTTATATTTATTTTATTTCTACAATTGCATATATTACAGTTAACAATGTTTTGCTGCAAACTATTTTTTAGTTTTATTTTTGAAATTTCTGATGTTTTGCATTTTTATTGTGGTGTCTAAATCATTAGTACAGCTGTAACGTAATTTAACTGTGTTTTTATTGAATATTTTATGTAATTCAAAATTTTGGGGGAAGTGTTAAGTAATTTGAAAAATATTTTCCTTATTTCACAATTCCCTATTCATTCTTGCTCTTCACCCACTCCAGTTCCGGCATCCATTTACCCAAACACGTCAGGTATTTGACCCGCTGTCTCCTTGTCTATCTTTTACCTTCGATACGATCTGCGAGTCAAGTTTTTCAGGGCCCCTCTCCTTCATTAGATGATCATGAAATTTTAACCTGTCTCTTTCTAATTCTGAGTATAAGTGTCCTTTTTTTTAGTTCTATTGTCCCTGTTTCTTTCCCTCTCCGACCATAGAATTCTCAGTATCCTTATGTAGAACGACATTTATGTTGCCTCCAGTCTTCTCTTCATCTGTGAAGAATTTTTTCAGTGTTCACTGTCATATAGGAGGATGCAATCTGCGAAAATGAAAAAGCATGACTTTTCAAGAAAATTCTAAGCGAATTTTCACTCTTTCGCCGTCCTAAGGACTTAAAATTATATGCCAAGTTTCATGGCATCAACATTTGATAAGCTGATAAGAATATTTTTACTGTATCTGTCTTTACTTTGATCTTTTAAAAGTGAGCATGTTGTGTATCAATGTCATCTGTAATTATAAAGACACTTGTGAAGAATACCAGAGAAAGAACTAAATTCTATTTACGGAGTATTCCATATACACAGGGTGTACCAGAAATGTATTTACAAACTTTGGGAGTGGGTTCCTCACACCAAAACTAGGACAAAGTTCTATATAAACATATTTCCGCAAATCGTTCGTCTTTGATTTATCAAATTTAAAGTTCAGCCTGTAGAATGTTGTTCTTCGTTGTCAGGCGTACGAGCGGATCTCAATCTTTCTCAATCCATAGTTTGTGGAGCAACTAACCCTGTCTCAGCGACGGGACGATAAACAGCAGCAAAAGTTGGATGACTCGGCTGCCATCGATCTGGAAACGTAATCTCATACAGCCGTGCAGACTCGCGTCCATTATCATTCGCGCGGGCGAATGTAAAAATCATATCTGTCTGTTCACGATATGAATATCCTGACATTGTTAAACGGAACACTTCTCTAGTTAACTCACTACTACACACGTTAAATGTTGCAGACAGGCTAGCCAAAAAATGCACACGAATGACAAATGTAACCTAATCTACACGGCAACACAGCACCATCGACTGTAAACGGCCTTTAAACTCATTAACTTGAAAACGAAGGATTTTCGGACATATGTTTATATGGACTTTTGTTCTGGTTTTGGTTTGAGGAACCCGCGCTCAAAGCTCAAAGTTTGTAAAAGTATTTTGATACAACATATATATATATATATATATATATATATATATATATATATATTATGAAATGGAAAAAGTCAGACAAATATTTAAGACATTTTTTTATGTTCATAGGTTCTTTTTATAGATACAAATATTTAAGTAAATGCCCTGTTTGTAATAAACAGTATTAACGACATTTATCGGACTGAATGTCCGAGAAATCTTCATAGAAAACATGTATCCTACGACAGGAATCGAAACTGTATCCTGTACGGAAACGTCATATAGCCTGACGTGCCGTAACTGACTGGTCCACAGAGTTTAAAAACAGTAGAATCGACCTTGCTAACCGAACGCTCCTCTGTGGCCCTGTCGGTTAAAGCACGTCAGGCTATATGACGGTTCCGTATAGGATACAGGTTCGATTACTCTCGGATAACTCATATTTTCTATGGTAGAAGTCTGGGGACGGCCCAGTTAAAATCTTGGTTAATAAAATACGCTAGGAAATGATTGGGCACGCGGGAATTTTAAATATCTGAGGGAGTTGAAAGATTCCTGCCTTGAATAGTTCATTTCCCCTTGGAATACGGGTAGACAGAATTCGGATAGCCGTTTACCTAGGAGATGGCTCGCTCTGATTTCAAAACCGGGGTAGAAGTGATTCCTTGATGGCAATCATTTAAGTGGCCAACGGCTTCATCCTTGTGATGAGGGCGGATGAACTGCGACTCGAAACCAGCGTCCGAATAATGAGGATTCGGGCTCCACTGACTTCCCTTTTTCCCCCGATGAAGCTTGGGATATACGGGTGGTGTAATGGATAACGGCTGGGGATGGGAATGTTACTCGGGTTTGTTACATCCACTTACGCGCAAATACCTCGAGGAAAGATATGAATCTGTCTCTTCCCCAGCTATGGGTTTGATAGCTGGGTTGACGGGGATCTCAAGCCGTGGTTGGTAACTAGTCTAAGAGAAGGACACCTCTGAATTCAAAACCGTAACAGTTGTACCCGAGGCCTCAGTAGTGAGGACCTTCGTATCAAGTCGCTACATCATACCCATGCAGTGCTACACACAGAGCCTTACCTGGGGTATTAAGGCTTCGTTAAGTGTGCAGGGATCTTTAGCCTAGATTGGGGCAAACTAAAAGATGTTCCATAATTTGTGATTGTCCGCATTGGCATTTGGGATAAACGTCGGTGGCATATCCCCATTTCTGAAGGATGGCTCAACAGCGACAAACAGCTATCCGGGGGTGACGCAGGTAGGAACAGTAGGACCAGGCATCACTGGAACCAGCGGGAGGATTATATATATATATATATATATATATATATATATATAGAGAGAGAGAGAGAGAGAGTGTGTGTGTGTGTGTTCCATGCTGTTAAGCTGGCTGCACCACAGGGACAGACGCTGATTAGAATGTATGTTGTTCACTGTGTCTTGACGCTGTCATTATGTTCACAGCCGTGGAGTGGATGACGAAGTCAGTTTGATCTTCAATTTCTCGAGTTTGGAAGTGGACTCTCCTTCGAGTAATGAGGATGAGAAGAAGTAAAAGAAAAGAAAAGGTAAAGATAACAGTTCATGAAATCCTGAATGACAAATTTGTCTTGTCTTTGTTATTTACACTGCATTTGTCCGTTGTTAGCTCCCATATACACCGTCACGATCATTTTTAGAAATTTTGTCTTATTCAGCTTAAATTAAGATTTCTTAAAGACAATAGACGCTTGACATTTATTTATATTTATATTACCCAAACCCCACAATAGAGGATTAGGTGTTTTATTCACCAAATATTTTGGACGAATGTGATCCAAAGATATCATTCAAGTTTATTCATTTGTGACATTATAAATTTGCAGAAGAATAAGGTTTAAACGGATTTAGGTCATTAAGAGTGTTTATTTAAGTCAGCTATTATTTTGAATCAAGGACGAAAGTTAATAATTTGTAAACAAAACGTACAGACATATTTTCAAGTTATTTTTTGCTAAGTAAGTATTGAGTTGTTCAGTTCGGATTGGTCAATTTGTTCAATTCTGATTGTCTATACTTGAGCAATTTGTTCAATGCTGATTGGCTATACTTGATTGGTTAGCTCAAAGCGGATTGGTTATCCTTGATCGATTAGTTCAATTCTTGTTTGTAAATCAAATCGGTGCCTAAATTTATCGCTTCCCTATATTTTTTAAAAATTTTTTTAAGAAGCAACAGTTCTTGCGAACTGGAAATCAATGGAGGAAGAATCAGTCGCAGGAGAGTCGACACTTGACTGTCCAGACGAACGCTTTGCTTGCGACTCTAAGACAGGCTAGCGTCAAAATCATCCTTAAAGTTAGGTACCTCAAAAAATTTTCTTAAAAAGAGCATAGCGTGAAGAAAAAGCCCCAAAATTAATAGAAACAAAGTTTTTTCGTCGAAATGTTTGTTATTATTGAGAGGAAAGATCAAAGTATTTGGGATTATTTTATTAAACCCTTTAATTCTTTCTCGTATGTTCGAAATTTTGGTTAAATAATCTTGTTCTTCTTGCGTCAGCAGATGGGCCAATGGGAAATTTAGTGTCGTTTTGTGGTTTAAAAGACCTTGTTTTGAAAATTCTTGTAAGAATCAAATAATTGTCGGGTTTTAATGAAATTTTCAGGACTTATTCACAAGTAAATGAAATTATTTTTGAAATCTACTTTCGTAGAAAATCCTGGTAAAAATATCTTTTTTAATATCTGTTACCTCCACTTACTTAATTTTTAAAATTTCGAGAAATGAAAATTCAAAGGACTTCCTGTTTATATTTGTTAAAAGCAGGGTTCCTTGGAGAATTTAAATCATCAATTTGTTTTTGACAAACAGAAACACAATTTACCGAAAATCTGCTCGGAATCATAAAATAAAACATGCAATAAAACTAGGACATTATTTAATTAGAAATTTTTTTAATTGCTTTTATGAATAAGATATAGTAAGGAAACTATTGTCTTAAGAAAAGACATTTTTCTTTTGATAAATAATGAATTTTCACAATAATTGTTTTCATTTTTTTAAAATTGTAATTAGAAAAATTTATTAAATTTAAAATTTTAAAAATTAGTGTATTAATTTCAGCGGTTTTGAAGATATTATTATTAAGTAAAAACTATATTTACTAATCATAAATTGAAAAGCTTAATATAAATCATCAAATACCAATATTTTAAAAAGAAATTTGAATTTTTTTTATTAGTGTATAAACGTGGCGTTTTTTGTAAGTACAGACGACCATACACGACATTATTAGAAAATAAGAGCGTTGACGAGTAAATTTAATACCAACGTTTTTAAAATTCAATAAAACATTATTACAGAAAATATTTTTCTAAATTTTAAAGATTATTGAGTACTTAAAAATTAAAATAAAAATTCGCTCATGTCATTTTCTTCAGTTATGCTTCACAGATAAAGTCTCCGTAGAACAATATTAGATCAGTCATCCCGTTGCCAAACACGTCAACACAGCTACTATTGGTTAAAAAATACTGCTACTGTTGGGTTAATAGAATGCATTTCTGAGATATTTTGAACTTAAAGTAAATAATATTTGTTTCAACTCATAAATATACTTTAATGTGAATATACTTTAAATCCGCTAATATTCCTCAAATAAAGTTTCAGAAAACAATATTTTATTTTTGGAAGATTTTTAATAAAGAGAATTGCATTGCGATGAAAGACGACTAAAAAAGGGGAGATAATCAGTTATTTAAAAAAATTACTTTCAGTAATTAGTTTTATCAAGGATCTCTAAATATATAGCAGGACTACCACACGATATGAGGCAACAATATTCAAGGCATAGACAAATGGTAGATTTATAAATATGTAAGATAGATCCGAGTGAAATATTAAAGGTAATAAATCCGTTAGTATATAATTCAAGTGTTTCTAGTAATAGTGGGTCCTAAGTAAGACGTTAAACTACATCCGAGTCCTGGATAAGACGATAAACTACGTCCAACAGCAAGGCCTCTGATCAGGAGGTTTTGAGGAGCATGGAACGACATCTTAATAGCTGGTGTTCTCAGGTGGTAGCACCTGTCAGGGCCCCAGCTATGTGCAAATAGTTAACCCCCAAACTATGGTAAAAAGCATTATGAGAGTGTAATACCAGAAATATTTTGTAAAAATTATTACCAGCGATAAACTTTTGAAAGAAAAAAAAAAAACTATTACCAGCAATATATTTTTGAAAAAAATATTAACATCAATACGTTTTTGTAAACAAAAAATATTACCAGCAATACATTTTTTAAAATAATATGACCAGCTATATATTTTTGAGGAAAAAAAAAATATTACCAGAAATAGATTTTTGACAAAACAAAATATTACCAGTAATAAAAATTTTGTCGGCATTAAATGACCCATTGAGGTGTTGATATGCCGTAAAATAAACCAAACCATAACAAACCTAGTAATAGTAATATTATACCGGTGGTTGATAAGACAGACGAATTGTATTTTCGTCTTTCGAAATAAGCTTATTCTCCATACGAGGTGATTTGGGATTTTATTGTGTGTTTATATATATGTGTGTGTGTGTGTGTGTGTGTGTGTGTGAGAGAGAGAGAGAGATTTATATGAGTGTGTGTGTTCTCAGTACAAAGCCATCGATAAGAATGTCGCTTCTGCCTGACAACCAATATATATATATATATACATATATATATATATATATATATATATATATATATATATATATATATAATTATTATTTATAAAAAATATAAATATAAGTATGTTATAAAACCACTACAAAAATAGCCATTTTGTTTCAACACAATTTCGGTGTCTTATCAATAAGATAAAAATAAATGGTTTTAAAAGTTTCAGATTAATTAACGATCCTACACTAGGGGGAAACATTGTTACAAAAGCTAGAATAACCAATCAAAAGATTCAAAAGCTTGACAACGAAATCATTTTATAATAGCTATTCAGATCTTTAAAATACGTGTAATATTAAAAATAATTTATGCTAACCAATAATTATAAAATCATATGATAAAATTTAATATTAAAATTAAAAACTGGCAATTTTAAAATCCAAATTTAATCACTATTAAGTTTAATAACTACAAAATTATTGAGAAAAGAAAAAATATATATGTTTATTCAATTTATTTCTTCGTTGAAATTACGTTCGACAAGACGCTACAATATATCCGGTCATTTGACAATATATGTATATATATATTTTATTCTAAAGTGTGTGAATGTGGTCTTAAACTCACGCGCAAAACAACAAAAACACAATCAGATTATAATACATAAGCACCCAGACATATTTAGATAGATATATATACACACACACACACAAAAAAAGGTGGGGGGAGAAAAGAAAAGGCCATGAGCCAGGAACATCACTACAACCCTTTATGAAAAAAGGAAACGGGGAAACCAACACCTATACACATACACAATTAAATGTGAATACACTCTACATACACATAGACACCGATAGATACACGTACACACATCCACAGACAATGACCTAGACAATCAGATACCACAACCAATAAATATTTAAGACTTAAAGTATCATTAAATAAATGCTAACCACTTATTAAATTATAACTTAAGGGAGCAAATATACAAAGATAAAAATGGTTAAAAATAATATTATTTAATATATTAAAACGAAAATTCCAAAACCACAAATATCAATAAAAATATATTTTAATTATATAAGTTGATAATAGTTTCATTATATATTAGGCAAAGAACAACAGGATAAAGAAACCCACAGAAATAAGTGTACATTCATACGCATATACATATATATACACGCGACAGCAAACACAAATTAACACACAGAAACATACACTCATACATACATATACATACAGAAATAGATACATATAAATATATAAACATAAACATATACGCGCATATACATATCTATGATAACAAGTACACATGCACACACATATACATATAAACATAAATACAAACATATATACACACATTTTTATGCACACATACTCACATATATAAAAAAATATGCCCCAATATACATACATGCCCCAATACATATATGAACATATATATACACATAGAGTAACTACTGTGGCAGTAATGACATACCAAAGTTTCCATACCCACACATACACACAAACAAACTAACAAATATATATATATATATGTGTGTGTGTGTGTGTATGTGTGTGTGTGTGTGTGTGAGAGAGAGAGAGAGATTTATGTGAGTGTGTGTGTTCTCAGTTCAAAGCCATCGATAAGAATGTCGCTTACGCCTGACAACCAATATATATATATATATATATATATATATATATATATATATGTGTGTGTGTGTGTGTTTCATTAAATAATATAGACAAGTGTTGTCTATTTATTTTATGTAAATTCTTTTCATAACGTCTGATAAGCTTAATAACATTATCATTAAACGAAGAAAGAAAATCACAATATTGATACATATTTTTTAATCCAATCTAAGCCATTATCAAAGATGTCAATTACTGTACAATATATTAAGCAATATACGGACAAGACAGTGATGGTAGCCTGCTATTGTTTACATGGATGATTTCCAAGCAACGATAAACACGTGCATATAAGACGCTAGAAGCGAAAATTGCACCGCAGCTCTTGACGTCACATATGACCACGCGAGAGTGAATTCGAGAAGTATTAATTTAGGCTCTGCTTATCTATTCAGCTCTGTTTTTTTTTAAATAAAACAAAAATACTAAAAAAACTTCGGGTTATTTACCTAACGGTTCTTTCTTTTTTTCTAGATATTTGCACGCACACACACACACACACACACACACACATATATATATATATATATATATATATATATATATATATTTATGAATAAATGACAATAGGAAAACTGGTAATTGCTGACGCGTTTCAGGATCATTTTATCAAAGCAAAATAAAATGAAAATTAAATGAACTTACTTTATTAGTTACTTTGTTCATTTAATTTCATTTTCGTATTTTGCTTTGATAAAGTCCACATTGGACGAAACGCGTAAGCAATTACTAATTTTCCTATTGTCATTTTTATTCATAAATATTGTCTTCTCTACCGATTAAATCGGAAAAATCTTCATATTCATATATATATATATATATATATATATGTATATATATATATATAATATGTGTGTGTGTTTCCAGTCCTAAACCGTTGATAAGTATGTCGCTCCCGCCTAGCAACCAGTATTTCTTTGTTTTTAATTTACATTTCACCGTATAACTCAAATGACTTATAAACGTTACTGTAAAATTCTTGACGCTTGACCAAAACTTTAACCAGAAATGTTTTTTTTTCCCATTACAACAGACCCATTTCACTTTTGATCTCTCCCAAATGTATCTTTATTTACTATTCTTTGGTGAGTCAGGCACAAGGCCAAAATTGACGGATATTGCTGTAAAGATTAAACTCGCAACGTAGTAGTAATGAATAATGAAATAATTATAACAATTATAGTAATAAATATAACCAAACAATATGTCCACAATCTTAAAATATGACCAAAAGTCTGTAAGATATTTTCTAAAACTTTAGTTTCGATAGAAGGTACTTCTCGTATGGCGAATGTAGTGAGATAGAATCTTCTGAGTTTTCCTTCAATTGTAGCTCTTTAGTAAATATCTTGACCAGCAAAATTCCCTGGGAGACTATTACTTCTTCGTCTCTGAGGAAACTGTCCAACATTCGCTGCCGTATACCCGATGTTTATTCCTCAACAGGCGTCTTCGTAAGTAAAGGCAAAATACCTAAAATTCAATAATATATTTGAACGCTTAAAATATTTTAAATTTTTAAGATAATTGTGTAGTTAAAAAGTTTATATAAAAATACATTTTGCGATGTATTTGTCGTATAATTTATCACCGTCAGATAAATTTCCCAAACATGAGGCTCTTAATACATCAATCAACACACAAAAAGTTAAAAGATGTTATTCTGCGATATTTTGAACTAAAAATATGAGTTATTTAAATTCACGTTAATTAAAATTTAAGTTACCTATTTTTTTTCCCAAGTAGCGTTTTAGAAAAGTATATTTATAATTTTGAAGGATTTTTTAATAAAGAAAATTATGTTGTATTGACAGATTCATCAATATGGACGGTTTTATCGATTTTCTGATTATCATAAAAATAATTCCAATCAATTTAAATTCGATTTAATATACACAGCAACCATTTTGCTTATTGGAAATGTTAAATTTAATCAGCTTCGAATTAAAACTAAAATCAAAGATTCAAGAAAGACGCTTCATTTTTTAAAATGCACTTTGTATTTTTGAGGATGCTGAGGGTATCATAGACCGAGCGTGTGAGCAAAGACGAGGTCTTGGGGAGGATGCAAACAAGGAGGAGGCTTATACTTAAAATCAGGAAGAGGCAGCTGAAGTTTCTGGGACATGTAATGAAAAAGGACGGCTTGGAGAATCTGATACACACAGGTCGAATAGAGAGAAAGAGAGACAAGGGAAAGCAATGCATGATATACCTGGCGGGCTTGAGCGGGTGGATGACGGAACGTGGTCTGGGGGAGTTGGCAGAGGAACGAAACTTATTGAGAGCTACTAGGGACAGGGGGAAGTGGAGAGCCATGATCGCCTACGTCCTGAATGAATGGTTGTCCGTATTTACAAAAATCGACACGTTTATCATCATCACCATGATCATCATCATAATCATAATCAGATCGAGAATTCTTCTCGGATTTAGGAAATCTCATTTGAATCTTTCGATGGCTAATGATATCCATGTGCGTCGCTACTATAGATGTACTACGGTTCTCTATTAACTGGAGAAAGGCAGCTTCCATGTTGTTATTCAGGATGATCTTCCACGTTTCCTCTGTGGAAACATCCGTTTGTCGATGGTCGCCACAGAAGCTGCAACTACCAGTAAAGAATAGAGGGATTTTTTTTTTATCGCGGTTAGATTCCACTAGATCCGCCGTGTTTTGTCTATACCCAAGCATATTAACAGGGTTACCTCTTGAAAGGTGTGACTCTTCGTCACGCACAGACGGTCATTCTTTATAGAGAGGCTAACTACAAACTTGTTGTGGAGTAGTTTTCACAGTGGAGGCTTGTATTTCAAGAAGTCGTCCTAAATTAGGTTCAACGTACAAAACGTTAGGAACTTGAAAATAAGAGTTGACGCAGCAATCTAGTTGTGATGGTTGGTACTTCAATGTCCGACATCGACTGACTCGCTAAACACCACTGAGCCCGATCTGGCGACCGCTACTGCTACTTATTACTTATTATCTGTGGGAGAGTCCATTACAATAGAATAGGTTCATATGGCATGACAAAACTGTAGCTGTACAAAAGTGCTTTGAGACGCATCACATAAGTGCTGGCTGCATGGAGACCAGTCAAGGACGTCACGGAAGGCCATATCGAAAAGGTTTCTGCATGCAACCCCTTCTTAAAATAAGTTCAAAGTTCTTTTTAAAATAGTGGAAGTCGTTAAATTGTTATGATCTTTTCCATTTATGACTGGTAGATACAGTTTTAATTTAATATCACTTGAGCGAGACAAATTAATACAAAATTTAAGACTTCTAGCCTGTGGTTCTCTCTTCCGGCTTCTTACTTTTCAGTCTGAATTAATCTTCAAAAATTGAAATACAACGTCAGTCGTTATCTATTGCCTTCTTACATTCTGTTCATATCTATCTATCTATCTATCTATCTATCTATCTATCTATCTATCTATCTAATTCTGTTACTATCTATCTATCTATCTATCTATCTATCTATCTATCTATCTCATTCTGTTAATATCTATCACATTCTGTTCATATCTATCTATGTGTATATCTAATTCTGTTAATGTCTATCTCATTCTGTTTCTATCTATCTATCTAATTCTGTTACTATCTATCTATCTATCTCATTCTGTTAATATCTATCTCATTCTGTTTCTATCTATCTATCTATCTATCTATCTATCTCATTCTGTTAATATCTATCACATTCTATTCATATCTGTCTATCTATGTATATATCTAATTCTGTTAATGCCTATCTCATTCTGTTTCTATCTATCTATCTATCTATCTATCTATCTATCTATCTATCTATCTATCTCATTCTGTTCATATCTATGTATATATCTAATTCTGTTAATATCTATCTCATTCTGTTTCTTTCTATCTATCTATCTATCTATCTATCTATCTATCTATCTATCTATCTGTCTGTCTACATGTCGAAATTTGCATATGTTTTGTACACATGCCGCAAGCAAATGAAGGAAATGAACGAGACAGTTTTCCTTTTTTAGCTTCATCTACGTAGACAACCTATTGGAATTATCTACGCATATATGTGTACAGTCCTAAACGTGCATACATACGTATTTCCTCACACGTAATATAAAAGAGTTAAACGAAATCCTTTTCCGCTTTAACTTAAACTATGGAGACAACCTAATCGAATTAAGGCTCCAAAATTCCAACGAAATTTATTAATTAATTAATTGTTTAACTTAATCGTAGTTATTCGCATTCTTTCACCATTCCCAATGCCAGCAGCTAACCAAATTTTTATTCTAATTCTTTTATGATTCACGAAACTTGCTACTTCGGTCACAAGATGTTAATGAAAGTTTTTTTTTTTTTTTTAATTCTTCAATTAATGATTTCAAACCAAGCAAAGCCATAAAAAACCTGGCATCATTTCGCCTTTGAAATTTCGGTAAATTTGCAGATTAAGCCCCGGAAACCAACTGTAAAGAAAATTCTCATTCTTGTGTGAAATTGCCTGATTAATGCCAAAATAAAAATAAAAGTTTGCGGAAGAAAATGGTTTAGGAGTTATCAAAAGTTCGGCCTTATTCGCGTCTAGCTCGGCTAGTATTACCGGGCGTTATTTATATACGTTTGCCTCGACTATTAATGCGCGGAAGCTTACTTAGTTAATGGTCTTTTTTTAAAACTGGTCTTCTTACTCGTTTTGATTACTGCGCAGTTCATGAACTTTAAATTAAACTCCGCGAATTGCGCAGTAATTAATACAAGTAAAACTTCAGCGCATTACTAATCGAAGCAAACCTATGTAAACGAAACCAGTAACGGCGGCTGGGCTGTAACCACAACGCGAATGATGCCGAACTTATATTGTTGATGACTCCTAAACGGTTTTCTTCTGCATACTTTTATCGTCATTTTCGAAATAAGCATGCAAATTTGCACCAGAATGGAAATTTTTGTTACAATTTATTTCAGGGGCTTAATCTGCAAATTTACAGAAATTCCTTCATAATGTCTTCACAAATTTCTTTATAATGTTTCTAATAGAATAATTAAATCAGAGTTAACACTGTTGCTAGAAAAAAGGGTTAACAATTGATTGATTTGCTTGTTTAACGGCATATCATATTCTGAATGCAATTGTATACCTTTAACTGCAGATAAAATGTATTGTTGGTCATTTTACAAAAAGTAGATATTGTTGGTAATTTTGCTATAAATATGACGAATTTTTCAAAAAATATATGTTTTCAGTATTCTGATCTTTCAGGATTTGAAAATTTTGGATTCTGATCTTTCGGGATTTTATAAATTCAAGATTTCAAATTTCGAGATTTTAAATTTGAGTATTCCGACATTCTAGATTTTAAGATTCGGGATTATAACCTAAATACGTAATGAAACACTCTTAATTCTTTCATATTCCATATAGAGCTCACAGTACGAATTGAAGTCACTTCTCAGTTACAACGCTCAGTGGTTGAACTTATATAGCGGCATATCAAAACCTCTATGGGTTATTAAATACAGAAATCTAAATCTGTTGAACATTACTTTATGGCTTCAACTAAATATATTCTGAATGCAATTGTATACCTTCAGCTACAGATAATGTTGTGGATTCCGAGATAAAATTCGGTCTCCAATGAATGACAAACGCAGGAATTAAAGATAAGAAATAAAATGTATTTACACAATAATACAAAGGGTAATACTGTTAATAAATCCAGGAACGCGGTTAGTAGCAATAACATATAGATATATACAGTCTCGAAGTAGGACTTCCTTAGAGTCTACGTGCTTGTAATTGACTTCTACAAGCGGTTACCTCACACTATTACTTTACCTCCAACTCAATGACAATCTCAGTCTTCTACTATCACCGACTGTCTAACTCTGGGTATTTAACGACAACAGTACAAATACATACTGGTCGAGTCCACTTGTATGAAAAAGGAATGGACCCTATAACAGATAAAATGTATTGTTAGTCATTTAACCATAAATAGGTATTGTTGTTAATTTTACTATAAATATGTATTGTTGTTATTTCTATTATAAATATGTATTGCTGGTATTTTTATATTCTTATAGTGTTTTGCTTTTATTTGGAAGTTCAGTATTTGCCCATAGCTGGGACCCCAGCAGATGCCACCACTCTGGGTTTGGGTAAACATGGGAGCAACAACAATTAAGAAGTGGTTTCACGCTCCTCAAAGCATCCAATCTCTCTTGCTGCCGGATGTAGTTTATCGTCATACTCATGACTACTCAAGTTATAAGGTTACTGTATGGTGTTGTATGAGAGCAATAAAGGGAAATAAGAAATTCATGGGCCTATGCAAGAAAGATAACAGTTAACCTTAGATTTGAAAAGATCACGATTGTGGTGATTGGCAAAACCATTCTGCCAGGAGTCTGTTCCAAAAATAGCAGCAGTTCGTGAACAAAGCGATTACAAAAAGGTTCGTCTACGAAACTACAGAGTCGAAGTCTAACGTGGTTCTGTTATAAAGAAGTTTTTATAATTTTCAACTATTTTGCTTCTTACATTATATATACTCAACTCTCCCGTTGAATTCGACGTATGAGGGTCAAGCAGATCGGTTTCCTAGGAAACCGACAGCCCGACAACAGCACATGAGATTTGATTATAGTGGTGAAGGTTTCGTGCAGGACCATCCACACATTTTGAAGAGACGAATACAGAGACCTGGTGCACTACGTGCCACAGGGTCCTCAAACGACCCTCCACAGGTTTTGAATTCAGAGTTGTCCTTCTCCTAGACCAGTTGCCATCCAAGGCTATAGAACCCGGTCAGTCCTGCTATTTACCCATAGCTGGAGGGAGAAGAAGAGGATTCACACCTTTCCCAAGGGTATTAGCACATAAGGGAATGTAATGGATTCAACTGGAATTCGAACTCGGCTCTCCGATTTGTCAGTCCAAGCCACTATCTACTACTTCTAGTCCAGAGAAGAAAACATTTGTATGAACACAAGAAAAATTAAATAAAAAGCTTAATTGCAGTACCTTGTCAGTCTTTAACGAATCTTGTATAAAAGAGGCTTTGCTTCCCAAATAAGCAATATATATATATATATATATATATATATATATATATATATATATATATATATATATAGTTAAAAGGCAATAGGAAAACTGTATTATTAACTGACGCGTTTCGTCCAATGTGGACTTTTTCAAGGCGAAAACGAAATAAATTTATTTAAAAGAAAGTAACTATTAACAACAAAACAACATGTCCTTAGCGTCTAGAAGAATTTAAAAACGCTATGGTATCCATATTGTGAACTGAAAATTACGTCAAGTTGACAATATGTATACAATAGTTGCTAAAGACTGAATGAAACGCGTCGGCTATTATTAAAGTTTTCCTATTGTTTGTTTACCTTTATACATATTTTCTTTTTCTACAGATCAACTCTGAGAAATTTTTCATATATATATATATATATATATATATATATATATATATATATATGAAGATGATGAAACAAATCGAAAGTTTATAATCGACGTGTTCGGCATGTAAATGCGTGTATAAGTATACATAAAAAAGGGCTCTAATATATGAATATGCCTGGGTAGGTGTGTTTATATGTACACGTATATACAAGTTTATACACAAAAATCCTACTAATCAACTCAAATTAAGAATTAATAAATTAATCACAGCCAACAACGCAGAACAGGCAAACCTAACTTCTCACATCATATCCCAAATCCCTACTTCGCTTTACCAATTAACCAAAATCACCAACCAACCCATTACGCCATACATATCTAGTAAATATAGTAATAAATCAATTCAGGAACTAATTCAAACCTTAAAAAAGTAGAAACCTAATAATGAAACCATAGCCTCAATTGATGTGTAAAATTTATTTACCAATGTCCCAGTTTAAGAAACGATTGATATAATTATAGAGAATATTTACGACAATCCATCTCTCTCTCTACTAAAAATCAAACTTAATATATTGCGAAAACTAGTTTTTACTGGTACCATTGGCCTTCCCTTCTATGACCAACAGAAAAAAAAACATCTACGTACAACATGAAAGCGTTTCCATGGGTTTTATTCTTGGATCAGCATTTAGAAACTTTTACATGACTAACCTTGAAAATAAGATTTAAAACCACTAAAAGAAATCTAATATATGTACATATTATTCTCATCTTATTTAAAAACATTGATGAAATACACAAACTACAAGAAAATTAAAAAAAACAAAAAACAAAAAAAAACCCGTTCTTAATTTCCCATATGAACTTAACAATAGCAATAAAATCCCTTTTTTATGTATTGATAGACATTAATAATAGTACATTTAATACATCTTCCCATATAAAAGAAAACAACAACAAGCATAAACACGCACAGTAAAACTATAAAAGTGAATGTCCTGACTATTACAAAATACTATTATAAAAAATTTAATAAACCGTACAAAAGTTAACTCTTCCACGAAATAATGTTCTATACTGAATTAAAAAACATTAAACAAACTCTCGTTAATAATGACTTTTCTAATTGCATTGTTGATAAACAAATTAGACGATCGATTAGAAATATTAACATAAATAAAAAAGAACAATACTTTTTCAAATAACCCTAAACATATCAACCGACTATGCCACAATCAAATACTCTCTAACTACAAATAAGATGAAAAAATCCTAAAACATCTAAGTACTAATATATTCCCGACTGAATCCCAGTAGAAAACTAAAACTAATTATATAATATACTAAATTTAACACAAACAACTTAAACATACACAATGTCTCTTCTCCATCAACTAGTGTTTTGGAAAAGACCAACATTGCATATCAGTATAAAAGTCCTTTGGGTTATTGCATCTCTGACAAAAAGGTCAGTACATGGCTTGGCGAAAACAACATTATCAAGATGACTTACACTCCATTTATCGGATACAAGTTCTATCACACACCATTTAAAGACACATTCCTGTCCACCTTCACAATACAGGAAAATACTTGTTGATACCAAAAATATAGTACACTATGAAAATAATAAAACAAAAACTTTAAATTCTTGAGACCCTTTATATTAAAATTAACTAATCAACACTCAACAAAAATTATTACGAGTGTAGAAATAATGTTTCAAAATGCATTTGAGTTTATTAACATTTAACATCATGTTGCAATTTACATATACAATTTACATTTGCAATTTAAATATCTCTAGTTACCCCCTTGCGTTAGGAACGGTTAATTTTAAAATAATTATAACAGAGCGTGTTTACAAAAATTACTATCACAATAATTACAGTTACATTAAGTTCGTCTTCTCAATTCATCTCTAGGGATGATCACGGAGGAGATCGAAAGTGTTTGGGTTAACAAAAAATACGTACCCTCCTTGATGAATTTCAGCTTAACATCAAGAAGAAAATTAGAGACAGATGTAACGTGAGTCTTCTTGTTAGGTATGTATATCCAAAACAATTATTTATGAAGTTGGATTTGTCAGGAACACAGTCCCTTAAGGGACATAATGGTAATGGTTAAAAGTATAGCCGAAAGTGCTCGGGCATACAGAGAATTCAGACAATTTCTACACATTTTATGCCCAGAAAAGAAGAAAATTATAAGAACACACACACACACACAAAAAAATTAAATAAAAAACTTAACCGCAGTACCTTTGTCAGTCGTTCTTAAATAAACTTGTATAAAAGAGGGATTGCTGCCCAAATACATAATTATATATATATATATATATATATATATATATATATATATTTTGGTTGGATTGATCTGAGTTTGTCTGACGATCGCAAAAGCGTGAAACCCAGTTTCACAAACTCACATCAATTCAAGCAAATATTTTAGCTCTATCTCTGATATTGAGTGCATTCTAATAAGTACCGCGCATATAATATATAAATAATCATATATATAATATATTACACACAAAACATACACACACACACACACACACACACACACACACACATATATATATATATATATATATATATATATATATATTTATTTATATACACACACTTTTCCCAAACACACACATATATTAAGATATTTTCAAGTTTATAGGTTCTTTTTAAAATAATTGTCGGACTTTGTCCATTTCATAATATATATATATATATATATATATTAAAGAAAAACAGATCACTTTAAGGTTCCATTATGATAATTTATTTCACCAGAGCCGTTTTAAGGAACGCTGGATCATCAGATAACAATTCCCCCAAATTTTGGAAGAGTTATCTGATGATCCAGCGTCCTTAAAAAGGGCTCTGTGAAATAAATTATTATAATGGAACCTTAAAGTGGTCTGTTTTTCTTTAAAATATTAGCTCTGGATTTACATTGAGCTCTCAGGATTTCATCCTCCTTGATACTACCCATACGGGTTACCAAGTTTTTCATAACTTATATATATATATATATATATATATATATATATTAGTTATTTTATATATATATATATATATATATATATATATATATATATATTAGCTATATTTTATATTATATATATATATATATATATATATATATATATATATATATATATATATATATAGCTGGTATTCGAGGATACCTGTCTACAAGGGCGGCTAGCCAATCCCTATTGCAGACTCTCGCTCAGACAAATTTGTGTTTGTTCACGAAGCCATCCTGTGGTTTATACTGCAACTATACTGAGCAGACCTTACTTACAGTTTCTGGAAGAGAGCGTGTTATCTATCATGATCAACTATCTGAACAACGCCAGCACACTCAAACCCTCTGTCACGAAAAGACTTGCAATTTTTCTACTTGAATTGTTCGCCTACATTTCATAGTCCATTATTGTACATAATTAAGTTACAATAAAATTTGTATTTTATATGAATACTACCTTACGAAAAATTGAGATGTAGTAAAGTGTGTGTGTGTGTGTGTGGTTGTTGGGATGTACAATATATTTGGGGCAGTGGTATGTGACCCTTGCACCGGCACTGTATATATATAATTGATTTTTCAAACTCTGGCATTATATCATTACTGATTACAATAAACAAAAAAATATTGAAGATACGTGTTTGTCAAATCGTGAAATTAATATATGCTGGCCTAGATATCAAAAGCGAAGTCCATTTTATTTAATAACCTTTTCGATACCTTGGCCTGTATATATCAAACGCGTTTATTCACTATTTATAACATTTGTAATAATACAGAAAGGGCAGATTTCAAAAATTTAATAAAAACCAATTCTAAGAGACAGAAACACATTCAACACAGATCGGAAAAGGTTCAAAGATATTAAAATAAATGAACATTTTTTCCCATCTTGTTTAAATGCTTCGTTTGTTTTTCAGATTTTGTCTAAATTTAAATTTAAATTGTTATAATTTGTGTCAGCCTTTAAAATAGCCATACCACAAAAAGTCGTTTATTTTTATATACTGCGATTTGCTTAGCGTAACCTTAAACTTTGAACCTTTGCCTATCCAGTAATGGGTTGAATGTATTTTCGTCTGTTGTTGCGGCTGTGCTGTACGAGTGTTTAGGCGATAAACACGTGTCTCCTGGTATATTTATCCCACAACAAAAATGGCGGAATCGAATGTGTGTCCGAATTGACAAAGTGACTCGAAAACTACATATATAAACAAACGGCAATATATGTATTAATGAAAAAAAAAGTATACATAAACAAAAGAAATTGTTACAAAACAATGAGTATAAAAGAGGAAAACATTTAAACTAGTGAATTGTTTGTGTGTGTGTGTAGTTTGGTGTAGGAGAAAATCCTAGAGAAAAATGAAGTGAAAGGTGCCTACGTGTGTGTGTGCATTCTCTAGTAGAGGAAAAAGAGGATGACAGAGAATGTTACTCCCTATTTACAGGCTGAAGGAGCATCTTCTAGCGGCATTTTTTAAAGGAAAGTAAGTGGGGTAACTCCATACTGTTAATATTTGTTTTTATTAACATTTCGAAGTTTTATTTTTATTTTTTTAATAAGCCCGTATTGGAGCGATATAAAAATAAAAATTTAACTACTTAAAAAATAAATATCTGTCTATATTTCCTCAAAGACACAGTGGATAAAGGCGTTCGTTAGATTCAGTGATATAACCCAAAGAGTGTGAGTTCAATACCCGGCTAAGGCAGTGGAGAACTTTCAGAGGGAACATTAACTGGAGATAACTGATAACTGACATCATTTAAGCTTGAACACACTACCCCAGTAAGCGAAATAAAGGGTTCGGTTCGACATTCCAACCACCTGAAGAAGACGTACAACGGCCGAAACGTTGTGATAAATATGGAGACAAAGATGAGGACAATAGTCCGAATAATATAAATAATGTTAAAAAATAAAATAAATAAAAGAGGCCAAATGGTAATCATTCATAAATATAGACGAAGAAAAGGTATTGGCAAATGAGTCACACCTGTGAACCAATCCGAAAGCAAGAAACAATTCTAAAATGAATTCATTTGTCTCGGAAAGGTGTATAAACACAGAGACGATCAGAAGCAAAAGGAACTTGAATGTCGATGAAATAATTCCATCTGTCTACTATGCTAACCGGCCTTATACACACAAGGAACGAATATTCACTACTTGGCCGCTTCATTTACATTTACCTCCCATTGACATATTCCTCTCATTTCTTATTCTACTTTAACCCTGAAATCAGCAGTGTGTCAGGATGACTACCATCAACTGAATATAGACATTAGCACTACAAGAACTCTTTCTCTTTTTTTTTTATTATACTAAAGGATTTAAATGTCCAACACAAGAACCTTCCATATGAACTCATAAACTATTTAAATTTTGTATGTTTTAAAGATATATAAAATTTATCTTTACGTGCAAAATATATCGTTGTTTGTACTAATTTTTTTATTTTATTTTATTTTTTTGAAATATAGAGAAATTTATTTACTGAAAAAGAAAGTTTGAACAAAGTAACTATAAACATTTTTTTCTATCCTCTGCCAACTGCAATGATGGAGAAAGCATTACCTCGAACCATCGCCAGTGAGACACGCTGCAAGAGCCACTCCGTTTCGCGAGGCTCGTCCCTTAATCGAGACGCAATCGCGCCAATTGTTTTACCATCCATTTTCTATTATAGTATGATATCTACTATTCCTTTTCTACTATGATATAATGTTTACCAATCGTCGGAAGTATGAAATATATTACAAAACCTAAATTAAACCTCAACCGTAACCCCAACCCTAACCCTAACTCTTAAAAAGGACACCGCTTCATTTTCAATTATTTTGTCTGACATTAGCCTGTTTATTTTTTAATGGAATTACATAAATACCTCCTTTCTGAATACAAATTAAATAAATACTCCACTCTTTAGGTTAAAATAACACTGTATTTAGTTCAAAGAAATAAATTGCTGTAGGCCGTAAGTGGGCTGTTTGGTAGAGTGAATCGTCATTTACGGTAGGTCGTA
>CAHIKZ030005628.1:960000-962500 GCA_903632075.3 Acanthosepion pharaonis | reverse complement strand
CTGCTATCAATACTGTTTAATCTGCTTATCTTATATTGTTAGATTGTGGCGGGCGGTTTTTCATCGGCTGCTCTGCGATTGAAGAATTAACAGAATTATGCAAATTATTTCGAAATGAACGCTGTGATATTCTGCGAAATTCTCCTCTCAAGAAGTTGAGTTGACCTGCCCATATGTATTTTTAGACGTCGCTATCGAATGTGACATAAGGTCGATTGTCTTGCTTATACAGTCAACTTATAGATTCTGACATCTCTGATTTGTAAATCGAATCCTGGGCTGACCTTTTTACTGACGACTAATTACAGTTAACAATTGACTCTTTTTTTACACTTCCATTTTCTACCTTGCCTGGGTGTTTTTGCAGTTTCCTTTCCGAGTTTGCAATCGATATAGTGTCATCTTACTTTTGGCTCACATGTTCAGTACACATTCTCAGCATCCGCTTGTAGAACCATCGTTAGGAAATCGAAAATAGTGCGCAACTGCTAAGTAGTAGCAATTGTCCGATATGGCAGTGAATATAGAACAATCTCATAATGCCTTTTAGAAAGTAAGCAAAGCATTAAGGTAAAGGAAAATATTGTTAAAATTAAAGAAAAACTGCTGAACTGATAAGTAGTATCAATTGTCCGATATGGCAGTGAATATAGAACAATTTCATAATGCATTTTAGAAAGTAAGCAAAGCATTAAGGTAAAGTAAACTATTGTTAAAAATTAAAGAAAAAAAATGCTCAACTGCTAAGTAATATCAATTGTCTGACATGGCAGTGAATATAGAACAATTTCATAATGCCTTTTAGAAAGTAAGCAAAGAATTATGGTAAAGGAAAATATTGTTAAAACCATGAAAAACTGCTCAACTGCTACGTAGTATCAATTGTCCGATATGGCAGTGAATATATAACAATCTCATAATCCCTTTCAGAAAGTAAGCAAAGAATTAAGGTAAAGGAAAATATTGTTAAAAACCAAGAAAAACTGCTCAACTGCTAAGTAGTATCAATTGTCCGATATGGCAGTGAATATAGAACAATCTCATACGTCGCTACGAAATCATCCTTCAGCTGTAGAAACTGCCCAGTATTAGCTGCTATGTAGGAGATTAGATATTACTTAGCAGTTCAGCACTCTTTTCATTGCCTCTAACGATATTTTCCTTTACCTTAATATTTTACATATCTTCTGAAAGCGTAATTACATTGTGCAACATTCACTGCCATATTACATAAAAGTTGAGCAGTCTTTTCTTTGTTGCTAACAATATTTTCCTTTATCTTAATGATTTGCTTATATTCTGAAAGACATTTTTCCGTATTCACTGCAATATAGGACGATTGATACTACTTAGCAATTGAGCAGACGTTTTTTTGTTTGTTTCTAACAATATTTTCCTTTATCTTAATGTCTTGCTTACTTTCTAAAAGGCATTATGCAATTGTTCCGTATTCACTACCATAATGGACAGTTGATACGACTTAGCAGTTGAGCAGTCGTTGTTTGTTTGTTTTTTACAATATTTTCCTTTATCTTAATGTTTTGCTTACTTTCTAAAAGGCATTATGCAATTTTTCCGTATTCACTGCCATATTGGACAATTGATACGACTTAGCAGTTGAGCAGTTTTTCTTTTTTTTTTTTTTTTTGGCTAACAATATTTTCCTTTATCTTAATGCTTTGCTTAGTTTCTAACACGTGTGAAGAAACTGCTGAGCAATCACTATCATGTTGGGGATTAGCTTGGTAGTTTTCGCTTTATTTTTGTCACAAATGAAAGTTTCCTGTCTTAAAACTTCGTTTACTATCTGTAAGGAATCTTTCTCCATTCCGATATCTCTTTTGTTAAACAGCACAAAAATAATTTCGGTAAGTGGTTGTCGGATTCTCCATCATAAGAAGAATTGCGACGTGTTTTCTATTTCCTTGTCTTGAGAAACCGTACGAGATTGGCCTTTGGGTAGAGGGCTTATTGCGTGGAATTCTGATCGTCACGCGAGGTTGGCTGTTCAGCGAAAAAGAAATCAGGACTAGTTGGGAATGAGGGATTTGGTGATTTCACTTTGACCGTGATTTACGGCCTTGCGAGGCGACATTCTGGTTCGATGTGAACGCACAAAGAGCCTTTTCTTGATCACGATATGTGCTATCTAACTGTAATTCGCACCGCTAAGGCAAGAGTACACGCACTTCACTTCGTTTTGCAAGAGATTGTTTTAGAGGAAACGCGAGGGGAGAATATTTGATCTGATGCCAGTTTTGAATGACGGAAATGGTCAGGTTCCGAAGACTGTAATTCTTTGAAAGCTATAAAAAACCCTTCTTAAAAGAACATTGATTTCTGACAGTAATGTGCCGTGTCCAGTCAGAACGTTGGTGATCATGACCCTCTTCACGTTTGTCTACCATTTGTTCATGCATTGAATATATCCTCCCCATCTGGTCTGGTTCTTCTGCTATGTATTTAAAAGTTCCTGATAAAATCCAGAAAACAATCTGCA
>CAHIKZ030005628.1:947500-955000 GCA_903632075.3 Acanthosepion pharaonis | reverse complement strand
GGTACTATATACCCATGGTTAGTGTACCAGGTTTAAATTTCAGAATATCGTTATTGCCCATCAAATGACTGAAAGAAAGCGATCTAAAAACAACAATGGAAAAGAGAGGTAACGAAGCATTAACGAAATAATACCAGTTTGTTCAACTGAGGAATCTTAGCATTGCAGCCAAAATATTCTAAAATGTTGCCAATAACAAAGGAGAAAATGAAAAATACCTTTAAAAAATCGATCATAGCATCAAAATATTTATTATTTGTATTTATTTGTTATGTAACTTAATACTTGACTGTCAACAATGTTTTCGTAAAACTTGATATTTCCTGTAATAAATTCTTAATAAATATTATTGTTATCGTTTTACTTAAATGTAAGGTAATCTTACATTTATAGTTCCTTACGGCTAAACATGAAAAGAAATGTCTAAAACCTTTAAGCGCGTATTGCTGCAAAATGATCAATGTTGAACACGCCTCTCCACCACCGAATGCGTCATATCTATCTTCATACTGTTCAAAATAAAACATGTTTGACGAAAATCGAAAAAAATTAATAAAGTCATTAATAATTTTAAATATGGAGTGTCTCTCCGCCCTCACAGTGCATTGAATATAGGACGACCAGATCTCATCAACGGTTTATTATATGTAAAGATTTTCATTTCTTCTTTATGTGCTGTGTCAAAAAAAGAACGTAGGCGATCATAGCTCTCCACAATTTCCTGTCCTTTGTAGCTCTTAATAAATTTTATCTTTTTTATTTCTCCTAAACTCTATTCCGCCATTCATTTACTCAAGCTCACTAAATATGTTATAAGTTATTTTCCTCTGTCCCTCCGTCCTGGGTAAGACGATAAACTACATCCGCATCCTGGGTAAGACGATAAACTACTTCCAACAGCAAGGCCTCTGATCAGGAGGTTTTGAGGAGCATGGAACCAGCTCTTAATTGCTGGTGTTCCCAGGTCCACCGTGACCCGAGGTGGTAGCACCTGTTAGGGTCACAGCTATGGGTAAATAATTAACCCCCAAGCTGGGGTCAAAACACTATGAAAGTGTAAAAATAGGTTTTGATACCACAAATACTTTGTAAAAAAATTATTAGCAGCTAGAGATTTTCGAAGAAAAATTTATTACCAGCAATACATTTTTGAAGTTTTTTCTTCAAAAATGTATTGCTGGTAATAAATTTTTCTTCGAAAATCTCTAGCTGCTAATAATTTTTTTACAAAGTATTTGTGGTATCAAAAACTATTACCAGCAATGAATTTTTGAAGATGAAATGTTACCAGAAATAGATTTTTGAAAAGTAAAATATTGCCAGAAATAGATTTTTTGTAGGAAAAAATATGACCAGCAATACATTATTCAAAAAAATATCATCAATAAAAAAAATTCAATAAAATTGATCAAAACAGCAATTTGACACATTTGTAAACAAAAGTTAATTCTCAGTATTAAAAATCTTGCAAAAATAAAATACCTATTTCTGAAACATTATTTAAGGAACATTAGCAAATTTGAGGCTAAATTAATCTTATTTGAAGCAAATAATATTTACTTACAGCATAAAATGTTGTATGAAAACATTTATTAACTACGTGGTCTTGTTTTTCTGACGTGTTAATCGATTTATTGACAGCGGATTGACAGCCGAACGTGTTCATAGTTAAGTATGCTGGAGCAGACGATAAAGGCTGAGGCTTTTTTTCGCCGTAAGTGGGGCAACCCTTAAAACTAAAGAAATTTTAATAATAGACTTATCGGTTTGTACATCCATATTTCCGAAATTCTGCACGCAATCCCACATACAAAAACAAATGGAGATTCTTTTAAAATTATTCGTGGTCGTCAGATTTTAATAAGCTTTTGAATATATGAGGAGTAAATATAGTTTTACGTCATAATAATAATAATAATAATAACAATAATAATAATAATAATGATAATAATAATAATTTCTAAGAATTGTCACACTGAAAATGAATTATAAAAGATTTAAAAACTTTATAAATTATTCAGTTTAAAATTGTAAAAAAATGAAAACAAATCTAGTAAAAATTCGTTTTTCCTAGAAATTTTGTTTTCTTCAGACAATATTGAAAAAAAATATCCGGTGATTTAAATTTTTCAAAGATTTCCACGTTTAACTAATATAGTCATTAAAAATTATCACGTTCAATTTCTCAAATTTTCATAAAATTAACTAAGGGGCTGAATAGAAAAAACATGTAAAAAATATTTTTACCAAGATTGTCTTGTAAAAGAAATTTCAAAATTTATTTCATTCATTTGTGAAGACGTCCTGAAGATTTCATTAAGACCCGACAATTATTTGAATTTTGCAAGAATTTCCAATCTAATGTCTGTCATCGCAAAACAGGCTAAAATTTTCCTATGTTAGTACAACCGTAAACGCAAGAAAATCAAGTTTTTTAATAAAGATTTCCAATGTTCTAAAAAGGTGTAAAACCCATAATTAAAAAGTAAAAAAATGATCCTTCCTATTAATAATAACAAAGATTTTGATGATAAAAGCGTTTTTATTACGTTTGGAGAATTTTTTTCATCACGCTATGCTGATTTTTTAGCGTTTTCATGGAAGTACCTATATAAACAGAACTTTAATAATAGTGAATCAGTCCATATTATTTGAGAGGTTTGTTAAAAAAATGATTGTAAAATACTTCGTCAGAGAAAAATTCTTGGCGAAAATTATTATTTTGTTTATAACAAGAAACAACAAAAACGATTTAAATGGACTGAATGGGAGAATAAAACTATATATATATATATATATATATATATATATATATATATATATATATATATATATATATGCAACTTGTCTAGGAGAAGGACAATTCTGAATTCAAAACCTGCGGAGGGTCGTTTGGGGAGCTTGTGGCACGTAGTGCACCAGCTCTCTGTATTCGGCCCTTCAAAAAAGTGTGGATGGTCCTGCACGAAAACTTCACCACTATAATCAAATCTCATGTGCTGTTGTCGGGCAGTCGGTTTCCTAGAACTGATCTGCATGACCCTCATACGTCGAATTCGACGGGAGAGTCTCATATATATATATATATATATATATATATATATATATATATATATATATATATATATATATTAAAAACATAATACTAGAAAAACAAAATATATCAACTACATCGACTTGCAAAAAACGATTAAAAAATAATGGAGGCTTTAATAATAAAAAGAAAAAGCGAACTCTTAACAATATTAACTACGAACAAGGCCACAATGTACAACCGTATTCGGAAATTAAAACATCCCTACCACACACACACCAAACATACACAGAACGCACACACTCAATTAAGCTGAAAAATCGAATCATCCTTGATAATGGCTACAAGTATAGCCGAAAGAACTCGGAACTATAAAAAATTTGGATAGTTCTTACACACCCTTTGTCCAGAAAAGAATGCTCTTGTTACAACACAAGAAAAATTAAATAAAAAGCTTAACCGTAGTACCTAGTCTGTCGTTTTTAATGAAACATGCATAGGAAGGAAGGATTGTTGCCTAAATATACAACTATATATATATATATATATATATATATATATATATATATATATATATATATATATATATATATGAATGTATCTCTAATATATTCAGTTATAATTACAATATTGCGAGTTTCTAAGCCGTGTTCAGATGTACCATAAAAGATGAAAAAGTGAGGATCGAACTAATTTTTCAGTTATAAATGCTTTTATGAGACACACACAGACACACAAACATACACGCATAAACACACACACACACACACACATATATATATATATATATATATATATATATATATATATATATATATGTATGTATAAGTATAGCATTATTGTATCCGGAATAAATTCCAATAAACAACAAATACAATTCTTAATAAAATGCTCAATACAGAGTAGAAGAAATATAATTATTATATAATTATTTATTCGAAAATTATAACATAAATGTTATAAAATCACTACAATAATAGCCATTTTGTTTCATCACTTCTGGTGTCTTATCAAGTGATGGCGTTGAATGTAGAATAAAGGTTTTAAAATGTTCAAATCAATCAAATATCCCTTGCTAGGGGGAACGCTGTTACATAAGCTGGAATGACCAATCAAATTACATTTTGTATACATTGTATTTTGATTGGTCATTCCAATACTTTTCCTTATGAATCCTTTTTAAAATAAAACGGAGCGTCTACTCAAATAGGGGTATCCATTCAAAATAACGTTTAATGCAATAAAAATATGACGAATTAAAAAAAATAAAATCCATTATTTCTTTAGAAATTGCGGTTTACAGAAACGTAACGAAAGTTAAGCAACGTCGACTCTGATCAGTAATTAGATAGGTGACCGATGGCGCTGTAAGAGTGGATGCTCAAGTAGTGTAATGGATAATAACATGGAATTGTAAATTGGAGAGACGAGTTCCAGTTCCAGTTCTAGTTGGGTTCGCTATATTCATTTCTGGACAAATAGCCTTGAGCAAAGGTATGAATCTTCTCCTCCCCAGCTATGGGTTAATTAGTACGATGTGTATCGCTAAATCCTTATTTTCTAAAACGAATTCTTACAATCTAAAAATATTTTCTGGCTTTAAATTATCTACAAAAAAAAAAAAAACCGTAGAAAAAGAATCAATCAATCAAACGAATACTGATTAGCTACATAGGCATGTATTTTACATTTATTTACATTTTCTGGAATAAATATGCATAAACGAATAACCTGGTCACAAAGTGAGGTATCAGTTTATATAATGATTGTAAATGATCCCCCACTTTATATACACATTCTTTTTTTCTTATTTGTTTATCAAATTCTAATTAAGTATGAATCCATCTTTTCTCCCCACATTTATGGGTTAATTAATAAGAGTTGTATCATTATTAGCTAAGAAAATTCTTGCAATCTAAAAATATTTTCTGGCTTTAAATAACTTCCAAAGGTTTCATAAAGTGTAGAAAATGAATGAAGCCTTCAATTCTTTCTTTTGACACCCCCACCCCCTTTTATATTTGCTTTTGCTTTTGCCTTGTAATAGTTACAAACTTTCCCAAGAACAATGATAGCAATTCACAGATATTTTTGTTAAAACAAGAAAGCTATAGAGAGCCATGATCGAAGACATACTTTATGAATCACGACACACATTAGCGATCGCGACAGTTTTGGAGAGGCGGGCGAAGGCGAGCGATGGATATTAATTTGTACAAGGAAGACGTATTTCGGGAAGAGCGTGCGAATTCGCATTAACTTTTCTAAGCTAAATTAAATTCCCAAGAGTGTTAGTCTGATTTGGAAACTTTTAAAAGCCTGTCTTCAGGACTGTTTCATCACGCACCGAGCATCATCAACGCCAAGGCCCGATCTATACTTACCTAACCCCAATCATGAAAAATCAAAGCCTTTTCCCTTCATCACCAATTTACCTTTACTCGGCTTTGATATTGCTAAAGTACGTTTTATTATTGGAACGAAGATGACAAGAACGAATAACAGAAAAACGACAGAATGGACAATCTTCAACCGAAAATAGGTGTCAGACGAAATAAACAAGTTCATTGCACGCAATCCATAAATTCCTTGAAACATTCTTGGGAATTTTTTTTTAAAATGATATATATTATAATTGCTGGACTCTTGTATGTTTGTATGTTCGTCTTAACACAGCAAAAACAATACTGCGCATTCTTAGGCAACATAATATCGCTGTACTTGGAGAACAAAGATCTATTCCCAGTGCTGACGATACTTGTCACAGTGGTGACGAAGGTACGCATTGTAGAGAGATTAGTCTGGGTATCGAGAACATTATCTGACACCTACGAATGTCGGCAAGATTTTGTAAGTAACCGCATTGAATGTAAAAACCGAAACTTTATGCATTGTACAGCTTCGGTTTGTTCCTATCTATCTATCTATCTATCTATCTATCTATCTATGTTATTTGTTGATTCCGTATCATTCTCCAAATATCTATCTCTGTCTATTCATATCTGTCTATCTATCTATCTATCTATCTATCTATCTATCTATCTATCTATCTATGTTATTTGTTAAATGATTCCGTATCATTCTCCACATATCTATCTATCTATCTATCTATCTATCTATCTATCTATCTATCTATCTATGTTATTTGTTGATTCCGTATCATTCTCCAAATATCTATCTCTGTCTATTCATATCTATCTATCTATCTATCTATCTATCTATCTATCTATCTATGATCCTTCCTAGGCATCTCATTCTATCTATCTATCTATCTATCTATCTATCTATCTATCTATCTATCTATCTATGTTATTTGTTAAATGATTCCGTATCATTCTCCACATATCTATCTATCTATCTATCTATCTATCTATCTATCTATCTATCTATCTATCTATGATCCTTCTTAGGCATCTTAATCTATCTATCTATGTTATTTGTTAAATGATTCCGTATCATTCTCCACATATCTATCTATCTATCTATCTATCTATCTATCTATGATCCTTCTTAGGCATCTTAATCTATCTATCTATGTTATTTGTTAAATGATTCCGTATCATTCTCCACATATCTATCTATCTATCTATCTATCTATCTATCTATCTATCTATCTATCTATCTATCTATGATCCTTCTTAGGTATCTATCTATTTATGTTATTTGTTAAATGATTCCGTATCATTCTCCACATATCTATCTATCTATCTATCTATCTATCTATCTATCTATCTATCTATCTATCTATCTATCTATGATCCTTCTTAGGCATCTTAATCTATCTATCTATGTTATTTGTTAAATGATTCCGTATCATTCTCCACATATCTATCTATCTATCTATCTATCTATCTATCTATCTATCCTATCTATCTATGATCCTCTTAATCTATCTATTTATGTTATTTGTTAAATGATTCCGTATCATTCTCCACATATCTATCTATCTATCTATCTATCTATCTATCTATCTATCTATCTATCTATCTATCTATCTCTGATCCTTCCTAGGCATCTATCTATTTATCTATCTTTGTTAAATGATTCCGTATCATTCTCCATCATATCTATCTATCTATCTATCTATCTATCCTATCTATCTATCTTATCTATCTATCTATCTATGTATGTTATTTGTTAAATGATTCCATTCTCATCTCCACTATCTATCTATCTATCTATCTATCTATCTATCTATCTATCTATCTATGATCCTTCTTAGGCATCTTAATATATCTATCTATCTATCTATGTATATTTGTTAAATGATTCCGTATCATTCTCCACATATCTATCTATCTATCTATCTATCTATCTATCTATCTATGATCCTTTCTTAGGCATCTTAATCTATCTATCTATGTTATTTGTTAAATGATTTCGTATCATTCCCCCATATCTATCTATCTATCTATCTATCTATCTATCTATGATCCTTCTTAGGCATCTTAATCAATCTATCTATG
>CAHIKZ030005628.1:870000-942500 GCA_903632075.3 Acanthosepion pharaonis | reverse complement strand
TCCGTCTATATTCTGTTCGATGGGTAAATTGCCGCTATTTTATATTTATAATTTTGTGCATGCTGTTGATTGTTTTTCATTTTGTCGACTGCACAGTATAGTTGGGTCAGTTGGGCACCCTCTGTGAGAAAAAGAGCACCATGACGTAATTCACTACGCCAGAAATTTGGAAATGGCATGCTCTACTACTTGCACCGGAAGTTCCTATACGAACATTTCAGAATTATTGAGTGTCAATCTGAGGACAGTGCAGAGGATTCGAAAAGAGTTGGATGAGTCTAATAGTGATTACTATCTATCTATCTATCACAATCTGTTATCTCTCTTTTAAACTCTGTCTATATCTATTTATCTTTTATAATCTGTTATCTATCTATTCTTTATTCTTTGTATCTCTCTTTCCCCTTTCTCTTTCTCTATCTTTGTCTCTTTTGGTAGCACGAAGGTATTTAATGGCGAGCTGTCATAACATGAATTTCGTACGTAAAATTACCTGCTAGTACATTTTTGAACATGTACAATCTGCAGTGCCTATAAAGTGTAGGTATTTATAAAGCTCAGCTTAGTCCAGCACTAATACAAGAATTTCGAGCACTGTCTGCAAAACGAACTCTAAGATTAGCGCACCACGGCGAGGTGTCCTTACCATCGCATCGCATATATACGTGTCTTTATCATTTGTTCTACTACTCATTCTCGCCAATTTCCTGTTCAATTAATCTTGAACGTTTATTTCTCACCAGCTTGATTGTTCCACTAGATATTTTTTTGCGCTGTTGTTTTCCATTAACCGAACGTCTTTCTCGTGATTATATATCACCCGTGTCCGTATAAAGAATGTGCGAAAGCTAACATTGTTCTTTTAATATTGTTCAACGCTTACCAAGCCCAACCGACACTCAAGGTAGAACGTTGCCGAATACAGTTGTTGTAAGGGCTTACAAGGAAGGGTCAAGATATGCATTTAACATGAAGTTATTACACATGAAGATATGTAGGATAGAAAATAGTTGACTCTAGACTTGAATAGGTTAAGCTTCTAGTAATCTGTGAAGCACCCTCTCTGTTCTGCATTGCAACAGTTCCGACAAAGAAACTGTCTGAGTGGGACTTACTCTTCGCCAGTAGAAGATGAAGGGAATGAAGATATGTCGACTCAGTGTACATGGCCTGGCGGGTCCTTGCCGGTGAATCAAAGGAATATAGCGCGTCAAAACAAGTGAGATGAAAGCAACGATAGTATAGCGAGAGACTAAAAGCTTTTTACCTGTGGGTAGTAGTTTGTAGGATGGAAAATTAATCATCCCGAAGACGGCGTGGACGCTTCTAAACCCTGTCAAGACTGAAAAGTGAGGCTTGGACTGCTCCAGCCTAAAAGCAATACTCCAAGATTCCACACCTGCTACAGAAAATGCATTTTCTACAGCAGGGGAAGCTTGTAGACTCGGAAATAACATCAACCAATATTAGTTTAAGATCATCTCGTGTAAAGCGTATATTTTAGATTTTTTGGAATCTTGTATAAATTGGACCTATGCCTAACTATTTTACTCTAGTGTAAATCGGAACTTTGTCGAGCTTTTTGAATCTTGTGGAAATCGGACCTATGTCTTCGTTTATGACTTCAGTGTAAATCGGACCTACGTCTATCTTTTTGACTAGTGTAAATCGAACTTATGTCTAGTTTTTGCCACTAATGTCACTCAGACCTATATTTAGATTCTTGCCCATAGTTTAAATCGGACAAATGTTCAAAATTTTCATTCGAATGTAAATCGAACCTAAGTCAATATTTTTACATTTAGTTTAAATCGTAACTATGTCTAGCTTTTTGTCCCTAGTGTAAATTGGATCTATGTCTATATTATTGACTTTAGTGTAAATCGGAATTATGTCTACCTTTTTCATTATAGTGTAAATCGAACCTATGTTTTGCTTTGTGACTTTAGTGTAAATCAGACCTATGTCTAGCTTTTTGAATCTAGTGTAAACCGAATCTGTCCCTAGATTTTGAACTCAATTGTAAACCGGACCTTTGTTTAATTATTGGCTCTAATGTAATTAGGAACTATGTTTAGATTTTTGACTTTAGTGTAACTCATGCTTATGTTTCGAGTTTTTACTTTAGTTTAAATCAGACCAAACTCTAGTTTTCGACTCGTGTAAATCGAAACAGTGTATAACTTTTTAACTCTAGTGTAAATCAGACCTATGTCTAGATCTTTGATATTAGTGTCGATCAGACCTATGTCTAGCTTTTAATTCCAGTGTAAATCGAACCCACGCCTAGGTTTTTAACACCAGTGTAAATCGAACCTATGTTTCGAATTTTTTTAATCCAGTTTAACTCGGACCCGTGTCTAACGTTTTTCACTCTAGTTTAAATAGGAAGTATGTCTAGCTTTTTTTTAATCGATTGGAAATCGGAACTATGTCTGCCTTTTTAACTTTAATGTAAATCGGACGTATGTCTAGTTTTTGACTAGTATAAATCGGACCTATTTCTATATTCTTGACTCTAGTGGAAATCGGACCTATGACTATATCTTTGACTTTAGTATAAATCGGAACTTGTGCAGTTTTTTGACACTGGTGTAAATCGGACCTCTGTCTAGCTGTTTGACTCTAGTGGAAATCAGACCTATGACTATATCGTTGACTTTAGTATAAATCGGAACTATGTACAGTTTTTTGACACTGGTGTAAATCAGACCTATGTCTAGCTGTTTGACTCTAGTGGAAATCGGACCTATGACTATATCGTTGACTTTAGTATAAATCGGAACTATGTACAGTTTTTTGACACTGGTGTAAATCGGACCTATGTCTAGCTGTTTGACTCTACTGGAAATCGGACCTATGACTATATCTTTGACATTAGTATAAATCGGAACTATGTACAGTTTTTTGACACTTGTGTAAATCGGACCTATGTCTAGCTGTTTGACTCTAGTGGAAATCGGACCTATGACTATATCTTTGACTTTAGTATAAATCGGAACTATATAGAGTTTTTTGACATTGGTGTAAATCGGACCTATATCTAGCTGTTTGATTCTAATGGAACTCGGGCCTATGACTATATCTTTGACTGTAATATAAATCGCGCCTATGTCTAGCTTTTTTACTCTAGTGGTACTTGGACGTATATCTATATATTTACTCTTGTAGAAATCGGAACTATGTCTACTTTATTAATCTAGTGTAAATCGAATCTATCTCTTTTCGACACCAATGAAAATAGAACCTATGTCAAGTTTTTTGTACTTTAATATAAAACCCGAATTATGTCAACTGTCCTATTAATTCTTTATGATTATTTTCCTACAAAACTTATATTCCACATTAAATCATCTAACAAGAATAGAGAGGCCGTCAAATGTACCAGCCTATCTTAGTTTAACTTTCAATTGCGTACTTTGTAGGGCACAACTCTACACATTTACACATACATACTCAGACAAACTTGAAACACACACGCTGATTCACATCAACAGGCCCACACACGCATGCACCATTTTATAAGTTACTTCCGGTTACTGGGAAAATAGTTTTTTAACATGTTACAGAATAATTTTACACCCGACTGCGTTGAGAAAATTACAAACGGACTGCTTAATAAATTAGGAAATAATTCTCTGTTGGTTTACTTTGATAGATGTTTGTACTGGAAAAACAAAAACAAACACTGTTCCTGATTCTAAGGAAAATTAAATCATTTTGTGAAAGGGAAGAAATATTTTTTTTAAAGTCTTAAGGAAAGAATTTTATTTTGATAAAATGGAAGAAAATATTTTTGCAGATTAAAGGAATTAACTTATTTTAGAAGAAAAAAATGGAAGCAAATATTTTTCAAAAGGTAGAGCGGATTTTTAGACTAAATGCAATAAACCCCTTGCGAAAAATAAAAGCATAAAAAAGAGTAAAATTGCTTTCGTAAAATGATAGAAAAAAAATTACATCCAAAAGGAATGAACTTATTTTGTAGAAAAGAAAGAATTTTTTTCTTTTTCGTCTAGTTTGCCGCGTCACGGAATTATTTACGTATATTGCATGAACGGAAGATATCAGCGTTCGAGTCCAACTAAAAGCCAGGATTACGAATGCTGATCTTCTAGCTAGCCATGTTCTCCTCACTTGAAAGATTGACGTAACACAATCTCCTTAAAATAGTTGGGAAGTCTATCAAATCCGCCTAAACTTACTTAAGCCTTGCCTCTCAGTCAACGTTGATCTTCAAAAATTTAAATGCAATGTCAATCGTTATCTTCTGCCATCTTAAAATACTGTTCTTATTGCATTTTCCTCTGTATTTTTTCTATTCTACACCCTTTAAATCCCTGACATTACCACATTGCTTGGGGTGAAAGCTTAAGATTTTAGTGTTCTGTGAAGCTTTCTATTTATTCCACATTGCAACAGTTCCGACGAAGAAACTGTCTGAGTAGGACTTACTCTTCGTCAGTAGAAGATGAAGGGAATGAAGATATGTCGACTCAGTGTACATGGCCTGGCGGGTCCTTGCTGGTGAATCAAAGGAATATAGCGCGTCAAAACAACTGACATGAAAACAACGATAGTATAGCGAGAGGCTAGAAGCTTTATACATGTGGATAGTAGTTTGTAGCATGGAAAATTAATCATCCTGAAGACGGTGTGGACGCTTCAAAACTCTGTCAAAACTGAAAAGTGAGGCTTGGACAGCACCAGCCTAAGAGCAATACTCTATTTTTTGTCTGATCTGGCTGCTGTAAAATAGAGCATGGTAGGAATACTGTAAGAATATTATTATTATTATTATTATTATAAATAAAAATAAAATAATAATAATAACGAAAATTATAAATAAAATAAAACAATAACAAAAAAAAACTTGTATAAAATAATTAAAAAAAGAATACTCCATGCATGCAGCAAAAAATGTTCCTGTTTGGAATACGGACATCCCGCCAAAAGACGTTAAATTCAATCTCTTCTCCACGAACCTTGTTACGGGCAACATGTGTCCATCTTCTCTCTGTGATATTGCTTGTAATACTACGGAGTAATTTTCTCCCTTTTATCACATGTACAATAAAACAATTGTAGCCTGAAAATATACACCCCAATATATATATATATATTTTAATATTACCGAAACAAGACAATAAAGCCACTAAGACGCAGTGGGGATGGGTGGTAAGAAAAAAATTGTTAGAAAATTGTTCTATCAACTTTGTATGGATTTAATGATGTAGCTTGATTTTTTTTTGCGTATTAGGCATCTATGATCACACACATAATGTCAGCTAAAAGTTCAATGATGTAATAAGCGTATCTCAAGGGTTGCATTTCTCTGTCCTTGTGAGTATCAGATTTTCCAATCCTTCCTTCCTCCTTATGTGCCCCAGAAATTTTTCAGCTGCCTCTTCCTGATGTTAAGCAGAAGTTTTCTTTTCATCTCTATTTTCTCTAAAACAATTACAACGGAAACATTTGTAGAAAAGACGCAGAAGCCACGGCACGACGGTAGGAAAATGACTGAAATCGAGATGCCAAGGATCCTTGTTTGGATTTGTCAAGAATCTAGAAATGAATAACAGGATCGCCAGAGCAGATATGGCAGCAATGTTTAATAATTGCCCGGTACGACACAGGGAACCAACTTTCCTATCAGTAGACAACATAATCATCTACAAATACTCTAATGTCTCAATGGAACAAAGTCTATTTCACGGCCGTACGACAAGGACTCAAAACGTCAGTCAGTTATGTGTCATGTGTGATGCACACTTAGCCGATCATGTATTTTTCGATAGATGACTGACGAGGCAGATTCTTTTCCACAGTAGGTTGCCATTTCTTTCTGCGGTAGACCAGTTGTCATCCAAGGATATAGAACCCGGTCAGTCCTGTTATTTTCCCATAGCTGGGGGGGGGGAGAAGAGGATTCACAACTTTCCTAAGGTTATTAGCACGTAAGTGAATGTAATGGATTTGATTGAAATTCGAACTCGGATCTCCGATTCCTCAATCCGAGCCGCTATCCATTACTCCATCGTGCCTCCTAAATCAGTTATGTGCCCTGTCTGATACACCGATCATGTATGTTTCGATAGATGACTGACGAGGCAGATTCTTTCCCGCAGTAGGTTACCATTAGTAGACCAGTTGCCATCCAAGGCTATAGAACCTGGTCTGTCCTGCTATTTACCCATAGTTGAAAAAACGAGGCACGGTGTAGTAATGGATAGTGGCTCGGACTGAGGAATCGGAGAGCCGAATTCGAATTCCAGTCGAATCCATTACATTCACTTACGTGCTAATACCATTGGGAAAGGCATGAATCCTCTTCTTTTCCTTCCAGCTATGGATAAGTAGCAGGACAGACTGGGTTCTATAGCCTTGGATGGCAACTGATCTACTGCATAAAGAAATGGCAACCTACTGCGGGAAAAATGTCACTCATGTATCTAAAGGTACATGATTGCCTCAACGTGTATCACGCATGGCAAATAACTGAGTCAAAAGGTAGAGGACATTTTTCACTCTTAACTCAGTAAAACCTTGATAACTGTCCCGCTAAGCTCTTATCATGACTGTGTTTATCCGAAAACCGCTTGGCAGAAAATTATTTGGTTAGAGATAATGTTTTAAAATTTTTACCGAGCAAGTTTTATTGTAAGCCCTCTTCACAGATTATACTCGTCTGTGATTTCTTTTATTTTTATCCATTGTCTATAGTCAGAATCTTAGTAAAGATAGAAAATTAATAAAAGTATACAATGATGATTTGTTGATTGGTAATGTTAATAATGATATTTGCTGTTTCATTTTGAGAAGCATAGAATAATACAGAAGTCCCTCGATTAGTGCGGCTAATGCAATGATTCCCAACGTGGGGTACGGTAATATTTTGGTGGGGCATGCGTAGGATGTGCTCCCTTCGGCTTACTATACCAACAGAATAAGGGGCCAATGAATGTACTGATCCATTTATGGTAAGTAGTCCTGGGCAATTATCTAGCAAAGAAGATAATACTATTGTAGTGTCTTGTCTAGTTGAGTATTTAGTACTACTATCACGAATGAATCGGTCGAGTTAAGTGTTATGTCTTGCCAGACCGCACATCACAACAATATTCTATCCATTTTAGTTGTCGTGCATGTTTTTCGTGTTATAGAGATGTTTTCCTTTCTGAACACGGTTAGCACATTGTTCGTAGTTAATATTATTAAGTGTTGGCTTTTTCTTCTTATTATTATTATTAAGGCATCCATTATATTCAATCTTTCTTTTTTCCATGTGGATGAAGTTATGTCTTTATTTTCTACTAGTATGTTTCGGTTGAAGTCTGGTAAGTTTGTGTGTGTGTGTGTGTTTAATGGATTCTAATACAGCTGTTGTCAAATAGGTGCAACGTAAGGTGTCTGGATAGACATGTAGTCGTGTGACCGATGTAATTATTTAGGAATAATTTATGAAAGTATAGCCGAAAGCGGTCGGAATTATAGAACATTTGGACAGTTTCTACACACTCTCTGCCCAGAAAAGAAAACACTTGTTCGAACACAGGAAAATTAAATAAAAAGCTTAATCGTAGTACTTTATCTGTCGTTTTTAATAAAACACACACACACACACACACACACACATATATATATATATATATATATATTGAACAGTAAAAAGGATTAAAAAATTAAAATGTTCAGACATACTGGGTTGTATATTAATATTCCTTCGTTTTTATTATTATTTCATTTATATTCCTCGACTGGTTTCGGCCAACATGGCCATCATCAGGAGAAAAAGAATTCTGCTTGCTGGTTGCAATATATATATATATATATATATATATATATATATAATAAAAAAAGGCTGAAACACTAATATTCCATGGTCATAATTTATTCCATTGGAATCGTAAATACGATCCAATTCATCAGACCTACAAATTCAAAAAGAAAACATGCTTATATGAGTGTGTGTGTGTTGTATATTTGGGTAACAATCTTTCTTTTATGCATGTTTCATTTAATGTGGCTGACAGGGTTTTCCTTACAATTCTTTTTTTCTCGCAATTAAGAAAATGTAGCAACAGTATTTAGTGATTATTGTCTCAAGCGCTTCCGATAAATTCATTAGTCATTTTCAGTTGTTTCGCTGTTACTATACTTTCGTGTTTATGTTCTGAGTTGCATTGTGTCGAAGTGCTAGTAATTCTACAACTAGTGTAGAACTTGCAATACACTAAATAAATTTAAAAACTCTCGATCTCATAATTACCAGTTACATCCGGCAGCAAGGCTTCTGATCCGGAGCTTGGAAGTTCGGAAGAGCGTGGATCCACCTGTTAACTTCTGTTGTTCCCAGGTCTACCTTGACTCGGTCTTGTAACACCTGTTAGGATCCCAGTTATGGGCAAATAATGAAGTCTCAAACAAAAATCAACATTTTTATAATAAAATCACCAACAATATATTTTTATAGCAAAACGATTATCGCTAAAAAATATAAAAATACATTTTTATATTATACTAGCAGCTTGGACCGGCGTTGCCCGTGCTTGATTCAAAAATCGTACGACTCATACAGTAATCGCTATCACTTGACTTAAAATATTTTTGCCCTTCCTTGCCTTTAAAGGAGTGCCCTTTGCCGTGCTGATGTTGCTACATGCCTTACTTCTTGCCTATCTCACACTGCGATTTTTTTCTAAGCTTTATACTAAACATTAAATCTGTTACGAAAAAAGAACTAAACAAAATGAACACAAAACGATCAGCTTTAAAAAAGGACTCCTAACTGGGAAAACCGAATGAAAAAAGAATGTTAACAACAAATACTTTTTCACACCCAACCCAGTTCTGCGGAATCAGAATCAACGTTGATTTTAAGCAAGCGAATGAGTAAAGTGCCATGAAGATTTAAATTTTTCCCACTTGTGACGAATGCAGCTATCGATTTTTTTTGCATGCTAGCATGCTAGTTAACATTCGTGTCAGTCAGCTGTTGGCTCTCACGTTGGCCAATAGAATCTTCCTACCTATTCGTGGCAGCCAGCTATATGCTCTCACTTTGGCCAGTAGAAAATGCCCGCAAACTACATGAAAACTGCCGTAGAAGCATGAAAAAATCGATTATTTTCAGTATCGATGGGAGTTGGGAAATGTAAAGTCGGTTTTGGCCTCCCCACTAACTTGGAGCATGTGCATGTAAATTTTGGTGCAAATCTGTCGAAAGTTGCGGCGGTACATTCGTTACACACACACACACACACACACGACGATGTGTTTAAGTCGTCGCCAGATAAAACACTTAATTGATCTTAGTTCGATAAGGAAACATTTAAAAAAACAACGCACAAATCCCATCTTCTACAACAAAAAATCCTTGTAGATAACATTGCATCTAAGGATTCACATTGTAAAAGACGTTTCAAGATAATTGAAACACTTTATATAACGGCGTTTACGCCAAGCCTCTTTCTTACCTTCTTTGAAACTGGGTGAAAGGAGTTGGCAGTGATTTACAGTGAACAAACATGAAATTATTACTACTCCCATGTATCACAGTTTAGAATTACTACTACTAATACCCGATACAACATAGAAATTAAATTTCGAAACATATTAACATCGAACCCCAGAAATTGTTTAGAGAACTGACCGAAAGTGCGTAATACAAAAATCCCTATGGACAGTTTCTCTATTCATCACCCACCCTGCCAGAGAGAAAAACCGAATGAAATCATTATAACAATTTTCTTGTCCATCAAATCCAATGGAACACATACAGAAATATATATATATATATATATATATATATATATATATATATATATATATATATATATATAAATCCATGCCAAATTCACTATAATTGAGAGAATAGAAAAGTTCAGAGCAGATAACATTAGAAAGATTTTAGAGTGCCATGAAAATAAGTGGATTCGGCGTCTAAAAACCCTCCATCCAGATGGGCTTAATCACAAATTTAACAATATAGATAGTATTAATATATAACCCCACAAATCAGGACCTACCCACATTTCTCACCTAGACAAGACAGACATGCTTACGGAGGTGTTGAGGTCTCACACTTATACACACACCCGCACTATTACTCACTCACTATCTAATAAGCCAAATGATAACACATACCCATAGTAATATACACACTTATATACATCATACTCACTCACTCCCTAAGAACCAAATAACGCACACACACTTAACCAATAAAACTGTCAAAATGACCAAAGGAATTCAGAGCAGCATGAATCTATCCAGCTCTTATTGTAAATAACAACTTAAAAGAGGCTGTTTCACCAACACAAGGACTGAACAAAATTCATTTTAAAAAAAGAAAAAAAAAAAGAAAACTACAGACAAAAGATCATTTTCTCCATCAAGACATTCATTTCTGTAGTTCACTGCTACCAGCAAGCCGAAAATTAGTTTTCTCCTGATGATGGCCATTTTGTCCGAAACTTGTCGAGGAATGTAAATGAAATAATAATAAAAACGAAAGAATATTAATATACAACCTAGTGTGTCAGAAGATTTTAATTTTTTAATATTCTTTATTGTTCAAAAACACACACACACACACGCATATATATATATATATATATATATATATATATATATATATATATATATATATATATATATATATATATATATGGATTGGACAAAATAATAGAAACATGTAGAATTTTAGTATCATAATTTTGAAACTTCTATAAAACCATCAAACGTTTGTTATTTTCATGATTTTTTATTTATTAATTTTTCTTGTCTTATTTTACTAAAATTGTTGCTTTTTTTAGTTATCATCAGAGGAAAAATAATCAAAATTCCTTAAAATGGCAGATCTAACAGACTTTTAAAAAGGTCAAATTGTTTGTGCTCGTATGGCAGTCGCTAGTGTAACAAAAACTGATGAATTATTTGGTGTAGCAAGGAGTACTGCCACGAAAGTAATGGCAGCATTTGAGAAAGAAGTAAAAACCTCCTCAATGAAGCAGAACTCTGGAAGAATACGAAAGCTGTCTGATAGGGACCGTCGGACTCTTACGCGGAATGTTAGGAAGGAACGCAAGAATACAGCTCTGAAAATTACAGCAGAGCTTAATGACCATCTCGAGAATCCAGTTCCCTCAAAAACTGCAAGAAGGGAACTGCACAACGCCGGATTTCACGGGAGGGCTGCAATCAGAAAAATACTCCTTTCACAACGCAATATTGCAAAGCGTTTAGAGTGGAATAGAAACCTACAGAACGGGTCCCTAGAAGAATGTTATTTTTCTCGGACGAGTCATCGTTTACTTTATTTCCGACATCTGGTCGAGTATGCGTGTGGAGACAGCCTAAAGAAACATTTGTTCTACACTGTTTTATTCCAACTGTTAAACATGGAAGAAGCTTTGCGATGATCGGCGTGGCGGGGAGATATATTTATGAAATTTGCCGACCCAATGGTTTCTCTTCATGGCAGGACTAAAAGTCAAGACTATTAAAAAATTTTATCAGATCAAATTCATCCTATGGTGGCGGAACCATTTCCAGTGGGAAACACAATCTTTCAGGATGATAATGCACCAATTCACATAAGCTAAAATTGTATCTGAGTGGCACGAAGAACATTCTAGTGAAGTAGACCATCTTATCTGGCCACCGCTGTCTCCAGATATCAACATTATTGAATATTTATGGTGCATTAAAAGAAATAAGGATGCGATATCATCCGCAATCATCACTGAAAGAACTTGAGACGCTTTTGGCAGAAGAATGGACCAAAATACCTCTTTCAAACATTGTATGAGTTCATGCCTCGGAGAATTCAAGCTGTTATTACTGCCAAAGGCGGTCCAACACCATATTAAAATAAATTTGTTTGAAATTTTCAGCTATTTCCATTATTTTGTACAAGCCCTATATATATATATATATATATATATATATATATATATATATATATATATATATATGTGTGTGTGTGTGTGTGTGTGTGTGTGTTATTTGATAATTAGTAGAGATAATTACAAAGAGGATATAAATCCAAAGACAACTCAATGTCCGAACGGAGTAAATATAATAATGAAAGCAGAGTCCTTAGATTTCTATGGACTCTGCTTTCATTATATATATATATATATATATATATATATATATATATATATATATATATATATATATGAAGAAGGGAAAACTTAGCACATCATCGAATAACTCGGATGACCCTTACTACTTACTACGAATTTGATATATATATATATATATATATATATGGCCTGACGATTGCATCTAACATGAAACAGACTGTCGCCTCTAAGTGTTGATTTCAATGTTCCTTTTATATTTACAAACACTCTATCTCTGATATTGAGAACTTTATCCGATAAATATAGCACACCTTAAGAGTATATTTCTTCATATATATATATATATATATATATATATATATATATATATATATATATATATATTACAGAAAATGAAAATTGTTGATGGAACCAACGGACAAATTGCCAAAACCTAAAAACTTTTATCTTGATAAAGTCTTGAACAAAAACGACGATACTGCAAAAGAAAAAAGACAAAAAGGCCTAAAGGCAAACGTACCTGCTCAATAAAGAGCTCGAAGCCTAGATTGCCTAGATAAACCAGAATACGCTTGGCGACGTTAAATCCTCTGGAAGGATGGCCCTTGTCACATCCTGAGATTCACGCTCACGCTTCAGACGACTTATCTATCTATCTATCTATCTATCTATCTATCTATCTATCTATCTAACGCGCGTATTTTTTCAAAAGAAAGAAAAAATATATTAGACTAAAAGAAAAAAGAAAATGAGAATGAGCATGTTATTCACCTATATGATGAAAACAAACAAAGGAACTCTTTCCTGACGCGGATTTTTTTCCTCTTATGCTTCTTGTTCTCTGCCCATTATCGTCGTAACATCCAAGACGTGACGAGAAATAATCAATAAATGCATGCGCAGTTGCGCCTAGGTAATAAACGCTTACAAAATAATAATCTCTGTTTTGCTTGTTATTTTGTTTGCTGTCGGGAGAACAACCAAATACACTGCATAAAAATACGTATAAGGAGTGTGTATGCCTGTATATTTATATGAACTTGATGTTTGAGCAATTTTCCTTTCTTCCAAGTTTTTTCATTTTATATCGGCTGCTTTTCATTGGCACCGATGTTAGAACAATAGTTGCGTGGTGACTGTGAAAGTGGCAATGTTGAATTTAAGTTAAGAAGAGACAGTGAAGGCCTAAGAAAATGGTAAGACTGAGTAGGTTTAGGCTTTTGACGTTTTTTTTAATTTATTTTATTCTTGTGTGTTATGAGTATTCGATTAAGTCTGAGGCAAGACAATCATATTTACACGATGTTGTGGCGGAAGGAAAATAAAGAAAGAAAATGGCAGAATTAATAAAAAGAGAGACAAAGCAAACGTCGTGTTGGTGTTGGTGGGGTAAAAGAAAATGACTGTGAGAGCGGTGTAAAAGAAAACTTCATCTGGAGACATCAAACACACGCAGAAACTCTCTCTCTCTATCTCTCTCTCTCACACACACACACACAGAGATATGCACACACAGAGCTGAAAATACATACACACATGCACTCGAACATATACACGGACACACGTGTGCGCCTACACGCACAAACATTATTTGTCCCGAAAGAAAAAATTAATAAAAAAAGTAAATGAAATAAATTATAAATAAAATAAATAAGAAAATATACGAAATAAAACAAAATAATTTAAAAAGTAGGGAATTTCTGTCGTTCTCGTTTTTTTAGACAAAAAAACAAAATCGAACAAACAAAATGAATAACGTCCCAACAGAAAAAAATAAAACAGAAAAAAAGTAATAATAATGATGATGATGATGATGATGATGATGATGATAAATAACATAAAACAAAATTAACTAAAAAAAAGATGAAAATTCTTAATGTCGATGCTTCTTTGGAGCAAAAAACAAGGAAAAACAATAAAGCAAAACAAAAGCAAAAGAAATGAACTAAAAAAAAAAAAAGATGGAAAATAGAACAAAAAACAAAAAAAAAAACAAGCCATCACTCAAAAAAACAAGAATCACAAAAAAGCAAACACACACACACACACACACAAATCCCAAAGAAACAAAAACCTAAAAAGAAAAAGTAAAAATCAAAGAAACATTCCAACGGAAAATAAATAAGACACAAAACTTAATAATAATATTAATATTAATAATAATCATAATAATAATCATTAAATAATAATATAATAATTTTAATAATATTTACTGATACAATAATAATAATAATAATAATAATTAGTAGGACACGTGAAAATTTCATGGTTTTCCTTTTTGAAATTTCTGATGAATTAGAATTCTTAAGTAAATTTTTTCTAATATTCACCCAATACAAGGCCCCCGAGCCACTCAAGGTAGAGTATTACTGAAGAGTGATTTTGTATATTTGATAAGAGCAAGATGTAAGAAACGCATGAGGATATATGGGATAAATAACGGTTGACCATAGGCTTGAAGAGGATAAGATTGTAGTGATCGAGCAAGCATCCTCCCGGAAGTTGGTTCGTAGGAAGAATCTGCTCGAGTGGAACTTCCTTTTTATTAATGGAATGCGAAGGGAATGGGGATAGATTGACCCGGTGACATGGCGGGTTTTAGCTGTGATTGTTAGATTTGGTTCAGCTGTTGAAAGTAGCTCGTCAGAACATTTTCCCATGGCAATAGCGAAAGTCTTGCGACGTTCCGTCTGTGGGAAAAGTAGGGGCAGGGTAGAAAATTGTTGATTTCTCTTTATTGGAAATGACTGCAAAACACTTTCCTCTCTAGTTTTATAGGCAGAAGTCCACAAATGCATGCTGGGATATTTTTCTCAGCCAATAAAATAGGTCAGTTTACAATTTAACTTGACTCAGCCCCGATCTGCCTTTTCAGGTGGTTCGGGATGACTTGTCCAACTCTATGATTTGGGGCAGAGAGGAACCCAGACGAGGCTATGCCGAAGGGCAGAGTTGCATCTGTGGAGGTAGACAAGCACGACTCTGCGTATGCGGGGTCTACGGGGAAGTTTTGCACAACCCTACGGCTCGGAAACACCGCATGTAAAAAATGGCTTTGTGCCACATCCTGCCTTGTGGGGAAATTAAGGTAAATAGCTTCAGTCAAGATCACCCTTGTCTTGAAGACAGATTCACAGCGTTTGCTTGTCCTACCTTGCTTTTGTGTCTAGTCGCCAATTAGTAGTTTGTAAAATTTTTGTCTTCTTACTTGTGAATATGCTTTATTGATGCTTAATACTATTTTTTCTCTTTTTTCTTTTATTGCAAACTTTGTTAATTTTGTTTATTGGACAGTTCTTTTATTTCTTTTTGCATTTGACCATGGCTACAAACTCATCAAAAATAATTCCTCATCTGCAACGCCTTGTAGACGTATGGTCTGTTTTTAGCATGTTAGTAAAGCATTGTAGGTGGATTCAGGTACTTATAGGAACGGTACAAGGAACCCACCATTGTTCCAGTATTTTTAACGCTGTATCGTATATAAGAGAACCACTTGAAGTCTGGGGTGAGGGTGAATATTAATATGTATTCAAGGCAATGCGGCCTCCTTGAGTCAACACCCGTTTAGAGCGACAAGTGGAAATTCAGTGTCTGCTCAGTGAAGACGAAATATTGCTAGTTTGTTTTTTGCAGGTATTGAATGTGATATGCTAGTTTCTCCCCACCATTGAACTGTTCGAAAGACAAAGATTGTTTTCGTTTAGCGGCAAATCAACACCTCTATGGGATATTTAATATCAAAAACTAAATATGAAAATTCAAACTTTGTAATTAATTCAAGAGAATGACATTATTTTATGATTAACTTATAATTAAGTAGCTTCATTTTTTTTTTCATCAAATAATCTTACAAAATTAAACGAGGAGCAAAACATGTTTCTCCTTACACGAAATACGATAAATCATAGCAAATTGTTTTTTTTTATTCTTGATAATATATGTTGTCTTCAATTTTACTATAAAATGCATTGTTGATTATTTTTCTATAAAAATGTGTTGCTGACAATTTTGCTGTAAAAATGTTTTCTTGGTAATTTTTTTTTTTTTTTTATAAAAATGTATTGATGGTAATGTTACTACAAAAAGTATTGTTGGTCATTTTTTTTTATAAAAATGTATTGCTGGTATTTTTTACTATAAAAATCTATTTGTATACTTTCCTATTTTTTTGATTCTTGTTTGGGGCTTCATTATTTGGGAATTTAACAGGTGCTACAAGTTCAGACAAGAGTGGATCCAGGAACAACAGGAATTAAGGGGTGATTCCTCGCTCCTCAAAACCTCCAATCTCCCGATCAGATGTTACAGTATGTTGTTTATCGTCATATCCGATGTTAGAGAGATTAACTGCTAAGTTCTGGTAATGTAGATTCTTGGAGTTGTACCTATAAACTATTGTATTCTAATCATAGATTGTCACTAGAGGTTGGAGGATCTTCTTAGTCCGATCGTTAATATAAAGCAGAAAGCATGTAAGCCGACGAAACGAGCCTTGCAAGACGCATGCATTGATCTCAAGTACTTCGAAAAACTTGGTCATTAAAAACGAATTTCATGAACCTACCTGTTAGGAAGGACTTGGTAACTGGGAAAATGAATTCTATCACTCGAGAGCCTGTGTAGAACCCCCTTATGCCACACTTTGTCAAACGCCTTTGATATATCTGAGGCGGTCGTCATGGGGATCAATTATTGTGCTATGCTGTTGTTCCCAAACTTTTTTGTTCTCTGGGCCGCATTTTCAGAACGAAAATTTGCTCGCATCTCACTAAATTTCATGCGATAAAAAAAAGTATTAAAAAAAAAAAACTGAAAATGGATTAAAGGGAGATAACCGCAGATTCAAAGTCAGATCATTATCATTGATAACTCTCTCCTCCAATTTGCGGACCTTAATTACTACATTCTTAATACTTGTTATAAGCGGAGCGTAACCCATATTGCATGTAGCTCTGGGGGGTTGTACCTGTTGAGACGATCAACAACCTTCTTGCTGATGATAGTCTCAAAGAGTTTACTGATGACACTAAGGAGGGTGATGGGCCAAGATTGTGAAGGAGATGAGCGCTCACTCGCAATTTTGAAAAGGGGGCATACATTTAACACTTTCCATAGACTTGGGAAGGATTTCTTCTTCAGGCAGCGGTTAAACAATTTTGCAAAGATTGGGCTAATGTTCTTAACTCTAGAACACTAAACATCATTTAAAGTTACACCACTACTAACCATGGTCGTATCATAACCGATTTTGAAAATATCAAAAAAATATTAAATATAAATCTTTATTGGAAATATTTTACATGCAGGCACTTCAAATTTTGTACTTTGAGTTAACACTAATAGGAACTGAAAAACATATTATTTAGGTAAGAAAATCAGGTACTGAAAATTATAATTAAAAATAGGAAAATTTGCGCTGGGTACTATATAGCCGTGGTTAGTGTTCTAGGGTTAAGAATAACCGCTAGGACTTTCTTTTGACCTGTAGATTTCTTAGGGTCAAGGCTTTTGATAAGTCTGTGCCGTGATAGAGATATAAAATCTGTGCTTCGTGAGAGCAAGTATGTCGAGAAGGGGCTGGTCCTTGTCATTTAACGTGGAATTAATTGTGAATAGCTCTGCCTTATCAGACGAGAATGGAATAAACTCAGGGCCATTTATGATAGTAAGCATTTGAGAATTTTGTTAAAGATTTTCCAGAATTCACGGGATCGTTTTTTGCTTTCGACCTTAGCTTGGACTGCTTTTGAATGGTTGAACTTTGCATTTTCTAGAACTTTTCCGCGTACACTTCTGGATGCAGCAAGTGTCTGACTTCAGTGTTTATTGTGATAGATATTGTAGTAGTGGTTACGTTGAGCTATGGCTGCAGCATATCCTGATGTCATCGAAGACTGGTTATTTATTTTTTGTTGGTATTTTTTCTGGCGGATAAAAACGTTTTAAATACCAGAATGGATCCGAGTTCTACGACTATAAAATACCAGTGAAAAGTTCTCTATAGCACTGTTTAGTATTTGAGCATAACAACCTTAACGAAATATAGGAATAAGCAATAGCAATCATAGGTACGACTGCAGGTAATTATTTAAAGAAGTAAGAGGGTACAAATGAAAAACTTTGAAATTAATAACATTTTCCATTTCACTGATGGAATCATATGAGAGTTTTAAAATCTCCTCTTTCTTTCTTTCTTTCTTTCTTTCTTTCACTGAAACCAAAGATGATGAAGAAGAAGAAGAAGAAGAAGAACAGCAACAACAACAACAATAATAATAATAATAATAATAATTATATTTATAATAATAATATTACTATAACATGAAGTGGAAAGAGTATCAATTACTAAGTTTACAGATAGGAAATTTGGTTCACAGTCTCGTGTTAGACATTTTTTCTCGTCAGAGTTTATCTTACATATTTATAAGTCTTCGAATATTGCTGCCACATCTGGACTAGTGCTCCTGCTATACATTTAGAGATTTTTGATAAAATCCAAAGAATCTGAAATGATATTGGCATCTCGCCTTCAGTCCATTTCCCACCGCTGTGTCGTAGCTTAGCAGTGTTTTTTCTATAAATACTTTAATAATAATTATTCTGGTAAATTTTCCTCTATGGTACTTAGACTTCATGGATTTAAGCTCGGTACTGGATTGGCAGTAAGGTCGACTCACTTCCGGATTCTAGTTTCCCAGTCAACTTTGTTCTTCAAAAGTTTAGATGCAATGTCGATCGTTATCTTTTGTCTACTTAATTCATGTTCATTTATTGTTCTCTCTCCTTAATAGTCTTAGTGGCGTAGAAAAATAAAATAAGAACCCAGAAACAGGCAGATACATAAATCTATAGATAAATTGAAGGAATTGTGGATTAAATGATATGAATATGGTTTCGTAACTGACATCGAATCACTGCCAGTGGCAGCTCATAATATCGCCATAAGAACCAATCATATATATAAGAGCCAACATATATAAGACACATGAGAATATTAAGTGGAAACAATATAAATTATGTAAGGGAATGCAGAAACATAGCACGGGAAGAATACAAAAATAGGCAAAAATGGGGAGGAAGGGCGATCCACTGGGAAATGCGAGTGGCTGCACCATATATGCTCAAACCAGAAGAAGTGTCAAATAGTTCCAGAAGACAATAGATTAGAGTTGAAAGTAAGAAAGAAGCTAGATAAGGATGGGATTTTGACATTCAGATCAATCACCCCTCTAAGCATGAAGATAGGATTTGAAATATGTAAACAAGAAAAGGGGATTTGCTAGATTGTAGATATTATTATTATTATTATTAATTGTAGTGTTCTTTTTCTATGTCCCTTCAAGACGTTGGCAATCACAGCTCTCCACAATTTCCTGTCCTTCGTAGCTCTTAATAAATTTTGTCTTTTTCTTATATCTTCTAAACTTTGTTCCACCATTCAATTTCTCAAGCTCTCTAAGTAAGTTATGCATTGTTTGCCTCTGTTTCTCTTCCCTTCAATATCTCTCTTTCCTCATATGCTCTAGAAATTAATACATGCAATATTTCACAGCTGTAGAATCTCTCCTTCATAGTCAAATTATGAATGTTTCAGTCCAGCCTCGTATCTGTCCTCAACGAAAGAACCCCCCCCAGAAAGATTATAGAAAAAAATCTCTAAATATAAAGATCTAGAAATAGATATTAACAGACAGTAGGATATGAAGACAACCACAATATCGTGTTGGTCAAGAAAGGGATAGAAAAATACACCAACAAAATCTTTGGCAACATCAAGATACAAGATCAGAATATCGTCTTTCTTGTCACAACTCAAACACTAAGACATCAAGGAAAAAGACTTCGAATAATAACAATGAGCTATAGAGAATATGAAATACTTTGAGATTTTAACGTTCCAATCGACCTCCCTATCTGAACGTGAAAACCGAATTTGATCGTCTTATCGATGGGCATATCAGATCACAGCAGACCACAGGGTAAAGATGAAAAAATTGTAATAATATCGAGAACTTGCATTATGTAAATTATCCGGACTGTTATCCTCATCTTCATTGCCATATTCATAACGTTTCGGCCGTTGAAGGCTCCGGGCTTCCATCAGGTGATTGGCATTTCGAATCGTACCCTTTATCTCGTCCACCGGCACGTGGAACTAGAACAATCCACCCTATATATTAATAAATATACATAATACCCCACGCCGACAGTACAACTTTATTATCAGTTTATCACTATAAATCTTTTTATTAGTTTTTAATGATTTTATTACTATTTTTTAAGCAAAAAACTGTTCCCTGGTACTGAAGTCACAACTCTTTGGGTCTAGTTACTGGATCTAACCAACGTCTTTATCCACTGGGCCATGTGTCTTTGAGTTTCGAAATTTCAATCACCTGAAGAAGGCTGGAGCGTACAACGACCGAAACGTTGTGAATATGGTAATGAAGATGAGGATAACAGTCTGAATAATGTAAATAATGCAAGTAATCATAACACCTTATCTCAGAGATATAGATGTAATACCAAAGAAGATGGTGTGTACCATAGGGCGTATTTTAGTTGATTAGTTACCCATGCGTTTTGATGCTACAAAAAAGACAAGGGAAGAGGAAAAAATTGTAATAATACCGGAAAATTGGAAAACCGAAGAACATAAAATTTATGGTCGTGTCGGTAATAAATGTCTCACTTGGAACAGTGCTAAGCACGCTAGAAGTTACAATAGATGAATCTGAAATTCAACGAAAATTTGAAAAATCGTTTCCGGTGCTGTGTGGGTACTGGGGAAGGTCCTGGATATTTGAAGAGATTTATTGTCACTCAATCACCTGATCTGACTTGAGCATACAAATGGACACAATAAAGCAACAGCATACCTGATAAGATTTTGGAAGTAAGGACGAACAAATATTCCATGGGTTAGTTTCGAAAATGATAATTAAATTATACGTTTGTAGCAGATCTATGGATGGAGAGCAAGACCCGTACGATACATGTCATATTTTACACAGCACCATAAAGGGAAGATCTGGCAATCAGAGGACAAGTCTGCCTCTCTTGGAGGTAATAATGATTTAGCGATAGAAGCCTTACTAATTAACCCATAGTTGGAGGTCGAAGGGGTGGATTTTTACCTTTCTTAAGAGTATTTGTGCGTAACGAACCTAACTGGAATTGAAACTTAGCTCTCCGATTAACAATTCCTTGCCGTTATCTCGAGGTGGACATCCAATCTTAGAGCACGTGATATTCTCAAAGTACATGGAATGTTAAGAAACTGAACCATTTCGGAAAGGTAGAAAAGAAAAAAAAGAAGAGAAATAGTAACTGGAAGGGATGAATATTAACATTTCTGGGAGTTTGTGAAACGAAATGGGAATAAGATGAAGATGTTTATAAGCGACGATAACAGAAACATATACGGAAGAGGCTAGTTAAATAAAAGAACCGACACAAAAGTAATGTTAGGAAAAATCATTAAGCTGTATTAAAACAAAAAGCTTCTATGCAGATAGAGAATGAGTTAAATAGTACGAAAAGGATGTATTTTCTTATCGGATTTATTTAACCTATACAGCGAGATGACTCTAAGAGGATTAAGAAGACCTGCCAGGATTTATTATCGGTAGACGTAACCATAACAACACACGTTAAGTAGATGACGCTGAGTTGATGGCAGATTCGGAAGAAAAGAAAGAAAGGTTATTAGAAAATATGGTCGCCAGCGAGAGGGAAAGCACAATATGCCAACAACGAAGCGGAGATATCACCATCAAGCAAGTAGAGAAGTTTAAATATCTGGGAAGGGTTTTAACAGAGGATGGAAAAGACGACACCGAAATCTGAACACGCATTGGATTAGCAAAAAAAAAAAAAAAAAAAAGAAGAAAGAAAAAAGAAGAAAAAAAAAAGCATTCCCAAAAGTACAAAGAAACATAAAATGTCGTCAGAATCCAAGAAAAGAATGGTGAACTGCTAAGCAATGGCAGTAAATACGGGTCGATCTCCTCAACAGATGGAGAGACAGATGCAGGCAATAGAGATGGGGTTCTACAGAAAGATACTCAGAATAATGGGAGGCGTGTGTAATCGACGAAGTTTGAAACGTGCCTTTAAATTCTTCTCGTATTAAATTCCTCGGATTTTTCCATATTTGGTCAATTTTGTATCCAAACGTAAATTTTGTATAATATATATATATATATATATATATATATATATATATATATATATTTAAATCAATTAATTTTTAAAATATATATATATTAAAATTAATTGATTTAAAATATGTTTTTTCACTACACAGTTCTAACCAGGTTTCAAAATGAAAAGTCAATTTAATTTTGTAATTAAATTAAAGACATTAGTTCCATTTCATCCTCAAGCGAATTTTTTGAACTGTGTAGCGAAAAAAAAAACATTTTAAATGAATTAATTTATAATATTAACGCTCTGTAAATTTACATTGAGCACTATTTTGTAAAAATATCTGTAAGAACACCGGATTATATATCTTACTGTTCTTTCTTATATATATATATATATATATATATATATATATACAGATAATATTAGTGGAAAATATACATACATATGCAAAATATATATAAAAATACCCATACATGTATATTTTCAGAAAAAAATTTTCCAAGAGGAAGAATCCAGGTAGAACTCAATGTCTAGGACAGAGTAAGGATATAATGAAAAAGGCTTAAACACTAATATTCCATGGTCATAATTTATTCCATTGGAATCGTAAATACGATCCAAATCATCAGACCTACAAATTCAAAAAAGGTCTGATGATTTGGATCATTTACGATTCCAATGGAATAAATTATGACCATGGAATATTAGTGTTTTTATATATATATATATATATATATATATATATATATATATATATATATATGTGTGTGTGTATATATATATATATATATATATATATATATATATATAGATAGATAGATAGATAGATAGATAGAAGAGAGAATTTGGTATATATATGTGGCTAGAGAGAATTATATATATATATATATATAGATAGATAGATAGATAAAGAGAGAGAGAATTATATATATATATATATAGAGAGAGAGAGAGAATTCGATATATATATAGAGAGAGAATTTGATATATATATATAGAGAGAGAGAGAAGGAGAATTTGATATACATATATATACATATATATATATGTATTCATTTAGTTGGATTGAAATGAGATTGTTACTCTGGGTTTCACGTTACTTGCGATCGTCAAACTGAATCATACAATGCGTAAACATGCGTGTATGTATGTCTGCGTACGTATGAGTGGCATTCCGACGATAGTTTTTCCGCCCGGTAGCATAAAAACACCGATATACGCAACCATATATAAGCCCACAATATTTTAAAAATTAATCAGTTTGTCTGGCGATCGCAAATAGCGTGAAACGTAGGGTCACAAACTCACATCAATCCAACTAAATATGTTAGCACTATCACTGATATTGTGCGTTTTCCAATAAGTAGAGCGCATATATAAAAAATACATATATATATTTTAAGACATTTTATGTTTATACATTCTTTTTATAGATACAATTACTTAAGTAAATGCTCTGTTTTATAATAAACAGTATTAAACAACATTTTCCTGCCTGAATGTACGAGAAATTTTCATAGAACATATTCATCTCCCGACAGGAATCAAACCTGTATCCTATACGGAACCGTCATATAGCCTGACGTGCCTTTAACCAATTGGGCCACAGAGGAGCGTTCGGTTAACAATGTCGATTTTACTGTCTTTAAACTACAATCTTCCATGATTCTCTCACGTACATTCTTATCTGCTCATGGCGTATCCAAATGTAAACAAATAACGTCACACATTATGAAATGGACATTTTTTATGTTTATACATTATTTTTATAGATATATAAACATAAAAATGTCTTAAAATAATTGTCGGACTTTGTCCATTTCAAAAATATATATATATATATATATATATATATATATATATATATATACATTTACACACACACATATATATATAGTAAATTATCTGTCTACTATATATATATACATACATATATATATATATATATATATATATATATATATATATATATATATATATATATATATATAAGGAGGCACGGCTGAGTAATGGATAGGGGCTCAGATTGAGGAATCGGAGGCCTTTTACTTTTCAGTATGGCTGATGCTAACCACTAAGAGAGCAACTCTTTGAATCTTCTCGGGCTCACTGACATGGAGCGGAGTGATTATATTGAATCAATTGCTATGTTTACTGATAGGAAAATTGGTTCACTGTGTCGTACCTAACAGTTTTACTCGTCAGAATTCATCTTGCACATTTATAAATTTACCATTCGCCTGTGCATTGAATATTGCTATCATATCTGACCCGGCGCTCCTACTAGATTCTACACAAAATCCAAAGAAAGATCTGTAATATATTCTTTTCTGGCCTGGCATTTCGACTTCAGTCACTATCCCACCACTGTGGTGTGATTTTTCTCTGTCTTTTCCACAAGTATTTTCATGTCAATTGTTCTAATGAGCTTTCCTCATTGGTACCTCGACTGCAGGATTTTAAACGCAGTACTAGACTGGCAACTAGGTCTCACTGTTTTACTGTTGAACAACATCAATGTAACCGTATTCTAATTCTTTATATTCTCGCAATTCTCACCTGTGGAACTCTCTTTCGATTTCTTATTTTCTTGCCACCTATCATCTTCAAAAATGTAAATACAACGCCATATTCTGTTTTCTTGAACCATGTTCTGTTATTGTCTATTTTTCTTAATAATGTTTTCTATTTCTCTTTCCCTCCCAGTAACCCCATGCATCGTTCTTTGACAAATTCCCTGCTCAACGTAAGTTTTTCTAACGTATATACGACGATGGATCCTGAAGTCCCTAAGAGTCAATGTAATTGGCTCTGATTTTGTTCTGGGATATTTACTCTATAGAATTGATTCGTGTCATTAATATGTGTCACTGAATTGAGTGCATTGACATTGAAAATGAAATATTTATTTCATAAGATAATTGCTCCTTTTTCATAATAGGCTACGGTACGGATTGTTTATGCATAGATGTGGGTGTGTGTATTCACACGGATTTTACAGGATGAAATACATCACCAAAAAACAAAAACAAAATAAAAAAAAATACCCAAAAATACTTAAATTCTGCATGGCAGTTGATTAATAAACTTGATACCATTAGAAAGCAGTAGAGAATATTCCGATAGTGCGTCTCAAAACAATGTATGCACTCTTACACTGTTTCAAGGATGTTGCAACAGTCTATCATGTCAAGAGACATTTTGGGAGATGAGGAATTTTATTTTCCGCAAGATGGAGCACCACCAGACTACCATCGTCATATAAGATCGTACACGAATGAAATCTTACCCAAAAGATGGATCGGAAGACGAGCTTCTGTAGAATACATTCGTCATTCGACGGGCCTTTAGACTTTTGAAGTTTGCAGAGGGTAAGAATGCAGCCAAATACGTATGGAAATGTTGCGTTCTACTTCTGATTCCATTGCGTCGCGTTGCCAATAATGTCTGGATCCTAACGGACTTCAGTTTGAAAACATGTGATGACAAAATCTTAAGAGCATGCATTTAGAATAAATACTGTCTCCATATGCCTTTTTAAAATTACATATAGTTGGTTCTAGTTGCTGGAATTATTGCTTGAGAAAGCTTATATATTGTGTGTGTGTGTGTGTGTGCGTGTGTGTAACGTGTCAGAAGATAATTTTTCACTTTGTCATTCATTTTTTACATCAATATATATATATATATATATATATATATATATATATATATATATATATATATATATATATATATATATATGCCCCAGAAAAAATACAATTCAGGAAAAGAGGGAAAGCGCGAATTTGTAAACAGTGACTGCTGCTGCTGATAATGCAAAGCTCTTCTATGAATCGAGCACTCTGAGTCACTGGCGTGTTTATTCAAAAAAATAAATATGTAAAAGATCGCCTACCTCTCTACCTGGAGCTGATAGCTTACCTGGCTTGAGGCAGTCGGAAGACTAGCCACATTGATGAGCTCTGATACAGCGAGACAGTCTGTCTGTGGATGACAATATATATATATATATATATATATATATATATATATATATATATATATATATATATATATATATATCGTTTTTTAAATTTAAAAAATAGCTTTAAAGAAACCTTCGAGAAAAACTTACATCGAATGAATTCATCATTATTAATAGAATCCTTTTCCTTACGGTTTAACAGATGCCACCAATCACAGTTTTATGATGTCACTGTATAAAGGATGCACGAGTAACATTTTTGTCTTCTTACAATGATGTTTTTAAAAATTATTATCTGGGTAAAATTTTCCTTCACATCCAATATTTTGTAAAGAATTGAGCAACATAAAATTATTGTTAACAATATTTTGATAACATGTAATGACAAAATCTTAAGAGCATGCAGTTTGAATAAATACTGTAGTCATATGCATTATTCAAATTATATACAGTTTGGTTCTCGTTGCTGGAATTATTTATTGAGAAAGTTTCAAAATGTCTATACATTACTTGTGACATCCTTTTAGTTGTAATGTTAATAATGCCTGATAAAAATATGAGACTAAAATATGCAAAGTAACTGTTTATTCATTTCTGAATTCCATCAAATTAATGCTGGTTGTGGAAGGTATGTGGTTTCAGGAATTTCTTCAAACATTTGATCATTGTGCATGGGAGGGAATCTGCTGTATCATCCTGGGCTGGACATAAAAAATCACTGGTACACTTAACAGTGAAAAACATGATTTTGCTAAAGTCTTTTCTTTATTTTTTAATCATTCACCCCAAGAATATATATATATACATTTTGAGACACTTTTTTTAATATATATATATATATATATATATATATATATATATATATATATATATATATAAAGAAAGAATAGTAAAAATATAATCCGTGTTCTTATAGATATTTTTATTTTTACAAAATAGTGCTCGATGTAAATTTTACAGAGCATTAATATTATAAATTAATTGATTTAAAATATGTTTTTTTTTCGCTACAGAGTTCTAACCATGTTTCAAAAATGGAAGCTAAAAGCCTCGAATTTAATTTAGCAATTAAATTAAAGACATTAGTTCCATTTCATCCTCAAGCGAATTTTGGAGTAACTTTTAAAATTACTGGGTTTTAAATACACAGCTAAAACAAAATTCATGTTTCCAAGGTTACAGATAAATCTATTTTGCTAGACAGGGGGTGTCTGGGTGTTCAATATGTCTATATTTTAATGTATCAGTTATTGCTACTTTTGGTAGTGGGTAGGGATGTATTTTAGCTTCCATTTTTGAAACTTGGTTAGAACTATGTAGCGGAAAAAAACATATTTTAAATCAATTAATTTATAATATATATATATATATATATATATATATATATATATATCATCGACAGTGAATAAAATCTTAGCAGCATGCATTTATAATAAATACTGTCTCCATATGCATTTTTAAAATGAGATATAATTATTCTAGTCGCTTTTTAATATTTCTCGAGGAAGCGCCAAAATATATATAGATATTTTTTGAAACACCCTGTAGAAATAATTATTTCTAATATATTGAAATGAAGATATTTGTGTTCGCAGTTGTGAAAAATTTCATTATGCCAATGGAAATAGAATTTGTAAATCTAATACGCATGCATTTAAAAAAAAAAATCTCCGGAAATTGAATGAATTATTCAAATTTAATAAATGTTCCTCTGTTAATTGCATCGCTGATTGAACAGATTTATTAAAAGGTCTTGCTGGAAAAAATTAGTGAACAAATTTTCTTTAATATTATAAAATAATAACTGCGTTTTAATAATCGAGAAATAAAAGAATTCAATAATTGTTATCCGTTGGAATTGTAATAATTTGTTTTGATGAACAAGAAGAGGCGCATTTAACATATTCGGAGTTTCTGATATTCAATAATCTGATCATTTCTTCCCGGATAATCGAAACTTGTCAATATGAATGCTAAGATGACTCTTGAGAGGTTTGGAGCATTTTGGACAATCATTTGTTCTAATTATGTTTAGCTAAGACTGGAAGTAAAGAGAACGCAGTGAAGGTCTAATTTCTACTCTAATGTGTGTGTATATATATATATGTATATATAGTTGCATCGTTGGTGTCACTGATTTAAAGAATATCATATTATTGAAATGGTGATCTTTGAACTTACGACCTTTAAATTTGCGACTTGTGTCAAACGAAAAAATTATTTTAAAATACCTGACCTCTGTATCCTGCCAAATGTAGATTCAAAATCGGCAGGGTTTGACGCGAGTAATTCTACTCCGTAAAAAAAAACCTGCTCGGCCGCAAGACAGAGTGTGATGAGACCATGGCTCCATACCCCATTGAGAATACAGTAGGGTTAACATATATATATATATATATATATATATATATATATATATATATCGATTTAAAGAAAATGAATTTCTTTTGTATGACCATTTTTTTTTTTTTTTTTTTTGCAGGACCTAGGTACCTTTCGGCCAACGCTTCATCAGGGTCTTTCGTTGGCAAATGATTTTAAACAAACAATGAAAATGAAAAGAACGCCAAAATGGTATGGTTGGAACACGTCTAAAATTTTACGAAGATATATATACGTAAAATTAAAATAAATTTACGATTAAAATAAATGCGTAAATAATGAATTAATAATAATGAACCAACCTGAGCAGTAAGATAGGAAAATAAGTTGCTCATATATCAAAAAATAAATTTAGCGATCGTGAAAAATTCTCCTTTTGTTTAGAAAGCGATGGTTTAAATAATTTGAGGCAGATGGCTTCCAAAATAGACAGATGATATTTGGACCTGCCTACGCATATAATTGAAAACGAGTCCATTGTGAAACGTTTTGAGCATGATTCATTTTCTGATAGGTGTTGCCCGATCGCCGAATCGTGAGCTGATTGCGAAACACGAATGCGATTATCTAAATTTAATTTAATGTGTCTGGGTACATGTTGTCCGATTCTTGTTTCCAAACGAAGACATGTTCGCCCTATGTATTCAGCTTCGCACTGACATTTAAATTTATATATAATCGAACTTTTATTATGATAGGGCAAACGATCCTTGAAAAAGACGGAAAAACAGTACGAGTACCAAAGACAACACGTACTTTGGCCGAAAAGAAGGTAGCAGAAACAACATTTGAAACTTTATCAGTCAAAAGTTTACATTTTCTGCCCAGCCAAGGTAATTTCAGATAAATAGGGCAAAGACCTGGGCCAAATTTTTAGGGGCATATTGAAATTCTCTATTTTCCGCTTTATTGTGCGGTCAACAATGTTGGCTGGAAAACCATTGTTGATGAGAATGTCTCGAATTTTGTTCAACTCTTGTTGAAGTGTGCTAGAGGAACAAATTAATAAAGCCCTATGAACTAAGGTCTTAACCAGATTTATTTTTCTGGTATGGGGACAAATGAGTTCCAATTAGTGTAAAGACCCGAAAAGGTTTTCTTTACGAAACACACTAGTGATGAAAATATTATTCTTTCGTTCCACATGAACATCTAAAAGGATATAGAATTATTCATTTCTTCTTCCATAGTGAAGACTAAAGACGGGTGCAAGGAATTTAACGCTTCACAAAAGAGAGTGGCTTCCTCTGTGTTATTAAATAGAGAAAAAGTATCATCAACATAACGTTGATAGATATAAGGTTTTTGATATTTCTCAAATAAAATGCTCTCATGATATCCGACAAAGATGTTGGCCAAAAAGGGACCTAAAGGACTACCCATAGAAACGCCATCTACTTGGGAGTACATAATATTTTCAAAGCTAAACTCTATTCCTTCTGTTACTAATGTTAGGAACTCTAAGAATAAGGGCTCAGGAATAGAGGGAGGACCTAGGAAACTTCTATAGAGCATATCAGCACATATCTGTCCTGTTTCTTTGAGGGGGATATTGGTATACAGACTTACAATGTCGAAAGACACCATAATCTTGTGATCAGAAGAAATAGAACAATTTCTAATAAGTTTAGAGAAGGTGAAGGAGTCAGATACACAATAGGTTGAGAAATAATCAGAAATAGGTTTAATTAACTCTGATAACCATTTGGCCAACTCATGCTGTGCTGAACCCACCAGAGATAAAATGGGACGTAACGGCACATTATTTTTGTGAATTTTGGGCAACCCATAAAGTCTGGGTCTTTGGGAACCTACAGGTCTAATCCTGTTGTAGGTATCTTTACATATAAAATTATTTTTATGTACCTCTAATAACCGTTTCTGCAGTTTTATTTCTAGTTTGTCAGTACGGTCATGTGTTGAGGAAGGACCAATCAAGCGAAACTTTGAAGTATCTCCTAGAATGACATTTATTTTTTGATATATGAGCAACTTATTTTCCTATCTTACTGCTCAGGTTGGTTCATTATTATTAATTCATTATTTACGCATTTATTTTAATCGTAAATTTATTTTAATTTTACGTATACATATCTTCGTAAAATTTTAGACGTGTTCCAACCATACCATTTTGGCGTTCTTTTCATTTTCATTGTTTGTTTAAAATCATTTGCCAACGAAAGACCCTGATGAAGCGTTGGCCGAAAGGTACCTAGGTCCTGCAAAAAAAAAAAAAAAAAATGGTCATACAAAAGAAATTCATTTTCTTTAAATCGTTATATTTGTTTTGTGGTATCAAAACATTATTCATATATATATATATATATATATATATATATATATATATAAAAATATAAATATAAAATAAAAAATTAAATGGACAAAGTCCGATTATTATTTTAAGACATTTTTATGGTTATACATTCTTTTTTTAGATACAAATATTTAAGTAAATACACTGTTTTTATAATAAACAGTATTTATAAGATTTACCGGCCTGAATGTCCGAGAAATTTTCATATTTGTACGCCGAAAGGATTCGAACCTGTATCCTATACGGAACCGTCTTTTAGCCTGATGTGCTCTTAACCGATCGAGCCACAGATTCATGGAAGATTGAATTTTAAAGTCAGTAAATTCGACCTCGCTTATTGAATGATTCTCTGTGGTTTGATCGGTTAAGAGCACGTTAGGCTAGAAGACGGTTCCGTATAGGATACAGGTTCGAATCCTGTCGGCGACAAATATTTTCTATGAAAATTTCTCGGACATTCAGGCCGGTAAATGTTATAAATACTGTTTGTTATGAAAACAGAGTATTTATTTAAATATTTGTATCTATAAAAAGAATATATATATATATTGTCAGCTGCAGCAGATCTCATCAGTGTGGCGAGATGTCCGGTTGGCGTCAGTTGGACAATGTACCCCTCAGGGGTTAAGGTGAATTTTATTTACATTATTCGGACTATTGTCCTCATCTTTGTCGTCAAATTTATCACAACGTTTCGGCCTTAACCGGGTATTGAACTCACACACTTTGGATCTAACCAACTCCTTTATCCACTGTGCCATGTGTCCTTGAGTTTAATACCCGGCAGTGGAGAACTTTCAGAGGGAAATTAACAGGAGATAACTGATAACTGACATCCATCAAACATGGAACGTGGATCTAGAACAGTCTACCCCAGTGAGCGAAATAAAGGGTTCAGTTCCACATTCCAACCACCGGAGCGTACAACGGCCGAAACGTTGTGATAAAGATGAGGACAATAGTCCGAATAATGTAAATAATGTACATAATACCTCATCTCAGAAATATAGATAGTATTTATTTTTAGATAAAAAATCACCAATTTTTCATGGATATCCCACTTATATTAGGTGTTTGGGTCAGAGGATTCGCTTGGCGCTGTAACTCATTTTTAAGATTCCTTGATTAGTACTTGAAACCCTTAATAAACACCAATGATCGTGATGGTCGAAACGTTTTTTGATAATTTGCCCGAACCACATTATATATATATATATATATATATATATATATATATATATATATATATATATACACGAGACGTCTTCTCCACTCCGCAACCTATAATTCTATCCATCTATGTCTACAATCTTACTCACCCCACTCCCGCTACAACTAATAATAGACAGGCCTAACGCTTTTATACTGATCAAAATTTTAAATTTAAGTTTATTTTCATAAAAAAGTTTCGCACAGTGAGAATTCAGATAGAAATCAGGTTAATTGCTAATAATATGATTTCCACCAGAAAATACACCGTCTACAAAAATATTTGCCGGTGAGTAATCCCCATTTCTCTGTTTATTTTACTTTTCGTTGATGAAGTACACAGGCGTGTCCGAAAATACCGAACTTAAAACCTTTCTTTCCGTGCTTCATTTTTCTGTTATATGGTCAATATCTAAGATTTAATAAATGTTTTTCGTACTGATTATACTGGTAACCATTCATTTGACCTTGTTTTATTAACTAACCTATTATATATATATATATATATATATATATATATATATATATGCACATTTCTTTGAAGAATAGAAAATCAATCTTTTATAACTGAAAGCATTTCTTTGTAGTGCAGTATAGGCTTCCCAAACCATTGATAGTGCCTTCGAGGAACAACAGGGCTCCCCTAAACATGGCGATGACTAAGCTTGTGTTCATTGAAGACCTGTCGAGACAAACACGTTTTTCACTGTCTTAAAATCATTTCCTCAAGCCTGAGACTATTCGTAATTTTTTTTTTGTTGTTCCTTTTCTCAAAAGACAATGAGGCAAGCAGAGTTGAAAAAGTAAGCAAGCTGTTTTTATTTAATAATATTTCCCCAGGTCGCCCACTTTGCTTTTGTCTTACGTTTACTTATTGTCATTCACAAAAATATATCTTTTTTTTTTCTTGGTTGCCGTTCGAATTGTTTCAATGGTTTAAAACTACATTATAAAAGTTTTCTTCTTTTTTTTTCTACCACATGCAGTCTACATTAGTTTTTCTTTTACTTTCTTTGACATTTTTCTATTTTCTCTTTCGTTTTCTTATTAATCTTTTTATTCGATTGTTTCTTTTCTTTCTGTTGCTTTGTTTCCCTTTTATTTGTTTCTTTTCTTGTTATTTATTTCCTTCGTTGTCGCTTTTTTCTTGGCTCTTTTTATTATCTTTCTTTTATTCTTTCTTTCTTTTTTCTTTCTTTCTTTCTTTCTTTGCCATTACTTTTTCCTACAATCTGCTTTCTACTTTCTTTTTCCCATTTTCATTAATCTTTATTTTAATTATTTTCTTTTATTTGTTTGTTTCTTTGCTTTTACTTATTTTCCTTCGTTGTCATTTTTCTTCTTTGTCGCTTTTTATTATCCTTCATTTTTTCTTTCACAATAATTATTTCTTTCTGTCTATTTTGTCTTTCGTTTTCTTATTAATCTTTTTGTTTGTTTCTTTTATCTTTCTTTCTCTCTATGCCATTAATTATTCCTTCAATCTGCCTTTTATTTTATTTTTTCCTATCCTCATTAATCATTATTCTTTTTCTTTCTTTCTTTTCTTTCTTTCTTTCTTTCTTTCTTTCTATGCTATTAATTATTCCTTCAATCTGCCTTTTATTTTATTTTTCCTATCATCATTAATCTTTTTTCTTTTACTTTCTTTCCTTGTTTCTTTCTTTCTTTCTTTTTTCTTTCTTTCTATTTACTTATTTCCTTCTTTGTTGCTTTCCTTCTTTGTCGCTTCTTATTATCCTTCTTTCTTTCTTTCTTTCTTTCTTTCTTTCTTTCTTTCTTTTAGATTAATTATTTCATTCTCTCTATTTTCTCTTTCGTTTTATTCTTTCTTTCTTTCTTTCTTTCTTTCTTTCTTTCTCTTTGATTGCTTCTTTTTACTTTTCTTTTTCCCCCCTTACTGATTACCTTACTTCTCTACGCCGATTTTCTTTGCCGCTTCTTATTTCCTTTCTTTATTTGTTTCTTTCTTTTCCTTATCTCTCATTTCTTTTCATTTTCTCTCCCATTTTCCATCTCTCCGATCTCCAGTTCCTCCTTCCTTTCAAACTGTCACTTTCTCTTTCATTTTTTCCCATGCATCTCATATCCATAATCGCCCTCAAACTTCGCTATCTACGTTTTTTTTTTTGTGGTTACATGGAAGACTGGTCAAGATGACTGCTCATCACCGCGAAACTGTCCACCTAGTCTTCATATAATGACCGCTGAATCACGAAGATGCAGGACATTATTCCGTGTGTACACATGTATATTATTTCATGCTGACAACCAGTCCTTTGCTTGAAGCTGATTCTTCCTCATATTTTATACATTTCAAGAAAAGGCACCGGATATCGTCCAGGACAGCTGCATCATAAATTGTAGAAGGCAGTCAAACATTACACAGGGAAATATTTTTTTTATAAGTTTTTTTTGTATTTTGAATGGGAATTAGCCAGAGTATGTTACAATCCAACAGCTGCCCAGAGAATAAAAAAATGGTTGAGTTATTTCTTTGGTCATGAATAATAGGAATTTAGTGTCATAATTCACTCAATTTAGTTTCCCTTTCTTAGATGAAAGGATGGCATTTATTTATTCATTAGATAATCTAGCTCAAAATGCCATATCTATCTATCTATCTATCTATCTATCTATCTATCTATCTATCTATCTATCTCTGATACTTCATAGGCATCTAATTCTATCTATCTATCTATCTATCTATCTATCTATCTATCTATCTATCTATCTATCTATCTATGATTCTTCCTAGACATTTAATTCTATCTATCTCTGTATCTCTGTATCTCTGTATCTATCTATCTATCTATCTATCTATCTATCTATCTATGATTCTTCCTAGTCATTTAATTCTATCTATCTCTGTATCTCTGAATCTCTGTATCTCTGTATCTATCTATCTATCTATCTATCTATCTATCTATCTATCTATCTATCATGCCCTTCAGAAAGTCATGAATACATCTCTTTTCCCACAATGAATTAAAGAATTATTAATTAAGTGTATAATGGGTTATCGGGCAACAAATCTAAGAGAAATAAATCCTTGAATTCCAATTAATCAACCAACTTTTCCAAGATCACAACAGGCCGATGATAAATGAATCTACAGAGAGCCATGATGACCTACGCCCTGAAAAGACCTAACAAAAAAAAATAAAAAATAACTGTCTCAGTACTTCTATGTACGCATATATCTTAAGATTTCTTTCTTTCTTTCTTTTTTCTTTCTTCAATTTTCTCTCTTTCTTTCTTATTTTTTACCATTTCTTTTATTTTTCTTTTATTCATATTTGTTTCGTTATTAATTCTTTTGAATTTTTATTTCTTATATTCTTCTTTGTTTCTTTCTTTTTCTCGCTAATATTCTATATTCTTTCTTTCTAAAATTCATTCTTTAACTTATTCATTCTGGCCCTTCTTTTATTAGGCATTCATTCCTTCTTTCTTTTTATTTATTCTTTCATTTATTTTTCTTCGTTCTTTCTTTCTTTCGCTCAGTCATTCACCCCTTCTTTTATTCATTCTTATATTTTATTACGCATTTATTATTTTTCTTGACTTATTGGTTCATTCTAATTTTTTTCATACTTTCATTAATATTATTCAAACTTCTTTTTCATTGTAACTGATTACATATATATATATATATATATATATATATATATATATAAAAGGTAGGAGGTGTGTGTGTAACGAATGCACGGCCGCGATTTTCGACGGATTTGCACCAAAATTTACATGCACATGCTCCAAATTAGCGGGAAGGCTAAGACCGACTTTGCATTTGCCAGCTCCTATCGATAGTGGAAATAATCGATTTTTACATGCTTCTATGGCAGTTTTCATGTAGTTTGCGGTCATTTTGTACTGGCTAGAGTGAGAACCAATAGCTGGCTGCCACGAATAGGCAGGAAGATTCTACTGGCCAGCGGGAGAGTCAACAGCTGACTGACACGAATGTTAACTAGCATGCTAGCATGCAAAAAAATCGATAGCTGCATTCGTCACAGGTGGGTAAAATTTAAATCTGCATGGCACTTTACTCATTCGCTTGCTTAAACTCAACGTTGATTCTGATTCCGCAGAACTGGGTTGGGTGTGAAAAAGTATTTGTTGTTAACATTCTTTTTTCATTCGGTTTTTCCAGTTACGAGTCCTTTTTTTAAAGCTGATCGTTTTGTGTTCATTTTGTTTAGTTCTTTTTTCTTAACAGATTTAATGTTTAGTATAGAGCTTAGAAAAAATTCGCAGTGTGAGATAGGCAAGAAGTAAGGCATGTAGCAACATCAGCACGGCAAAGGGCACTCCTTTAAAGGCAAGGGAGAGCAAAAATATTTTAAGTCAAGTTTTAGCGATTGCTGTATGAGTCGTATGATTTTTCAATCAAGCACGGGCAACACCGGGACATGCTGCTAGTATATATATGTTTAAGACATTTTTATGTTTATACGTTCTTTTTCTAGATATAAATATTTAAGTAAATGTTCTGTTTATAATAAACAGTATTAATAATATTTACCGGCCTGAATGTCCGAGAAATTTTCATAGAAAATATTCATCCTCCGACAGGAATCGAATCTGTATCCTATACGAAACCGTCATATAGCCTGACGTGCCTTAACCGATTGGGCCACAGAGAAGCGTTCGGTTAACAAGGTCGATTTTACTGTTTTTAAACACAATTCTCCATGATTTTCTCTCATTCATTCATATCTGCTCAATGCGTATCCAAACTCCTTTCCTTAAGTACTAGAAAGATATATTACTGGTGGATACAATCTTAACATAAGGTAGGCAGATGGCACCGTTAGTGGCAGAAACAGATAGAAAATGTTAGGAACACCTGGACAATGGAAAGAGGAAAGAGAGAACTAACCTTCAACTGTAAGAAAACCGAATCTAAAATGTGTGTGTGTGTGTGTGTGTGAGGAGTTATATATATATATATATATATATATATATATATATATATATATATATATATATATATATATATAGAGAGAGAGAGAGAGAGAGAGAGAGAGGAAGGAGGCACGGTGGAGTAATGGATAGCGGCTTGATTGAGGAATCGCAGAGCCGAGTTCGAATTCCAGTCGAATCCATTACATTCACTTACCCTTTTGGAAATGTATGAATCCTCTTCCCTCTCCTCCAGCTATGGGTAAAATAACAGGACAGACTGGGTTCTATAGCCTTGGATGGCAACTGGTCTAGGAGAAAGACAACTCTGAATTAAAACCTGCGGAGGGTCGTTTGGGAAACTTGTGGCACGTAGTGCACCAGGTCTCTGTAATCGGCCCTTCAAAAAGTGTGGATGGCCCTGCTCGAAGCCTTCACCACTATAATCAAATCTCACGTGCCGGTGTCGGGCTGTCGGTTTCCTGGAAATTGATCTGCTTAACCCTCATACGTCGAATCTCGACGGGAGAGTCGACTATATATATATATATATATATATATCGATATATATATATATATATATATATATATATATATATATATATATTATATTTTTACATTACGCTTCAAGCAAGGCATGAAGCCACTAGGATGCAGGGGGTTGCAGAAGATTTGGAGCGAGAGCAGATAGGATTGATAGGGAGAAAGGATGAGGAGAAGGATAGTGGGTAGATCAAGGTAACTGGAGATGTCGATTGACATTACATTTGAATAGTTGGAGATTATAGCTTTCAGGAAACAGTAATTGGGGAGGGTGTTCCACTGGCGAGAGGGTGCGAGGTATGAAGCTTTTGGAGTAGAAGAGACGGCTACATTTGAAAGTTTCTACAGTGTAAGGGTGGGAGCGGGATGTCAGCCTCGTAGGGCGCTTGAATTCATGAAGTCTGAGAACCAGTGAAAGCAGCTCGTCAGAGCAGTTACCATGGAAGTATTTGTAGAAAAGACAGAGAGAGGCGACGGCGCGTCTGTGAGAGAGTGACTGCAGACGAGACGACAGATCAGGGCCAATTAGATTACATATCCGTCCCTGGATCTTGTCAAGGACTCCGAGGTAAACAGAAGGTATAAGATAATGTAACTTGTCAACCTTCTTTGAGTGTCTGTCGTGTTTTTGAATAATGGAAGGTGGAAGGTGGTGCTCGCACCTCTCGCCTGTGGAACATCCTTCCCAATTACTGTTTCCCTGAGAGCTATAATCTCCAACTATTCAAATGTAATGTCAAACGACATCTCCAGTTACCTTGATCTACCCACTATCCTTCTCCTCATCCTTTCTATCTCTCCTATCTGCTCTCGCTCCAAATCTTCTGCAACCCCCTGCATCCTTGTGGCTTCACGCCTTGCTCGAGGCGTAATGTTTTAAAAAAAAATACTGTGATCTATATATAAAGAAAACTGCAACTTTTCCCTTTTTGGATAGCCTATAACAAAGACACTACATTGAATAGAGTTAGATTAAAACCAGAGATGTCTTCTTTATGTATCAGACTATATTTAGTCGTCCCCCCACGAGGGCGTGATGTGGCACAAGGCCTTTTTAACGTGGGCATTTCCGAGCCATTAGGCTTGGCCAAAAAATAGCCCATTTGAACCCGTATAAACGGGTTCAGGGCCGGTTTTACCTCTCCGAAGGAGACTCCGCCCTTCGGCGTAGCCTCCTTCGGGTTCCTCTCCGTCCGTAGACAGAGAGTTGAACCGAACCGTCGCTCAAGATTTATGTATCAGACTAGAGTCACACCAAACTACAGCCAGTTAACTTCTCGGCATGTAGTTATGGGGCGCCAAATTTGGCAAGTGATGTTGCTGACTCCAGGTAAAAAAAACCAAAAAAAACTCAGCTATTTTCAAGCGGTTATAACTTCTGAACTATGGAGTTAATGAAGATGCAATTTTCCACGAGTCAACTATTTAAACACTGAGATGCTGACTGTCGGAGCATTTGTTGCGCCACTATGGAATGACCCATATATGTTTCCATGTCTCATTTCAAGAAAAACTAAATAAAATCCATCATCCTTTATAACCTGATTCATAATCACAGCGTTTTAATTGGATTTTCTTTGCTTCTATTTTCTTTATTTCCAAGGAAGGATGACGCATAGTTGTCGTATTTGGAGATTGTGTGAATAAATAAATTCACTTTGCAATGAAACTGGATCTGATGTCGCTTAAGAGTCAAACGGATCACATCGTTAAATTAAATTAGATTTAATGCTGGTATTGAATTCCTGAAAGGTTGATCGTGTTCATTAATCCGGCGATTAATTAATAATCTTTCTTGATTTCACACCGTTTTGCTTTCAGCTGCAGTTTTATGACCCTCGTCTATAGCTGCCCTATCATTTCACCAAAGTGGCATAAAAGGAGTTGGCGGGCAGTAGAAAAAAGAGGAGAAAGGAAGATGAAGAGAGAGTGAGAGAGAGAGAGAATAGAGAGAAAGAGGGGGGAAAGAGACAACAGGAAGAGAGTGAAAGGAAAAAGAATAGAAATACAAAGAGAGGGGAATGAGAAAGAATGAAGAAAGAGAGAACCGGAGGAGGCTGAAGGGAGAAAAGACGGAAAATACAAGGGGGGGAGAGAGGGGAGGAAGAGAGGGGGAGGAGGAAGAGAGAGGGGGAGGAAGAGAGGGGGAGGAAGAGAGAGGGGGAGGAAGAGAGGGGGGGAGGAAGAGAGAGGGGGAGGAAGAGAGGGGGAAGAGGAAGAGAGAGAGAGAGAGAGAGAGGGCAGAGGATGAGAGAGAGAGGGTAAAAAGAGACAACAGGAAGAGTGTGAAAGGAAAAAAGAATAGAAACACAAAGAGAGAGGAGTGAGAAAGAAGGAAGAAAGAGACAACCGGAGAAGGCTGAAGGGTGAAAAGATGGAAAATACAAGGGGGGAGAGAGAGAGGTGGGGGAGAGGAAGAGAGAGAGAGAGAGGGGGGAGAGGAGCAGAGAGAAGCGAGAGTGAAGAGAGACAGAGCACTGAAGAAAGAAAATAGAATGGAACTAGAGTAAAAAGTGAGAGGAAGTGAGAAAAGGAGAAGCAAAGAGAGAAAAACAAAAGAATGGCACTACAGGAAGTAAGAGAAAGAAAGAGAAAAGAAAGAGAGAAAGAGAAAGGAAGAATTTTAGAGAGAAAGACGACAGAATGGGATTGCAGGAAGGAAAAAAGGGAAGAGATAGAGGCGAGATAAAGAGAGAAGCAAAGAGACAGAGACTACAAGTGCAAAAAGAAAGAGGGAAAAAGAATAGAGAGAAAATGAAAGAAAAAGACAATATAACTGAAGGAAGAAAAAAGAGTAAGATAGATAGATAGAGAAATAGAGAGAGAGAGAGAGAGAAAGAGAGGAAAAGAAAGAGGGGAAGAGAAAGAGGGGGAAGAGATGCATATATTATGAGTAAGAGAATGAAATGATTAGATGGTTTATTTTTCTTGTTAAATAAAGGAAGTTGTTCTTTTAGTCGTGGTGGTAAGGCGTTGGAGAAAGGAATTTTATTTTTTGTTCCATTAAAATCTGTAATCAAGAAAAATGCTTCCCCCCCCCCCGCCAACAACAAATTTAAAAGAATCGCTGCGAAAAGTAAATAAATAAAAGGTGAAAATAAAAAAATGAGTCGAAAAAAAATTCTAAATATTTAAAATATTCGATTTCCGAAATTAATTTTAATAGAAGTGTTATCAGAGAAAACAGAAAAAATCCTCTGTTGAAATAACAAATTGTAAAAATTTCTCTTTAAAATTCTTCCTTTTAATTTTCTTTCTTTCTTTCTTTCTTTCTTTCTTTCTTTCTTTCTTTCTTCTCTTCAATTTTCTTGCCCTCTTTCTTTCTTTCTTCCTTAGTTGTCTTTCTTTCTTTCTTTCTTTCTTTCTTTCTTTCTTTCTTTCTTTGATCATCTCTTCAATTGTCTTTGCTTCTTTCTTCAATTCTATTTCTTTCTTCAATTTTCTTTTTTCTGTACAATTTTTTCTTTCTTTCTTCTCTTCAATTTTCTTGCCCTCTTTCTTTGTTTCTTCCTTAGTTGTCTTTCTTTCTTTCTTTCTTTATTTCATTCTTTCTTTCTTTCTTTCTTTCTTTCGTTTCATTGGAACCAAAATAAAATTCGACATCATTACCGGAATGTGTGTTAGCTCGGTATACACTATTATCAGTCATACAGTGACCGTTTAAGGGACAGATCATATTATTTTAGGCAGTGGCATTTATTTATTTTTGTAAATTAACTTTATTGATTACGTTAGTCGCCACAACAACAAGATTCCAACAGTTTCACATAACTCTGCCGAATCATATGTTCCCATAGCAATATTAAAGTCTGGGTTATTTCTTTTGGTCCATAGATAACCATTATGGAATAATATAGTTTTTGTACCTGCTTTCTAATTTTGATTTCGCGATGGCTAATAGGACAGTAATTTTTTCCTAAATTTTATATAGAGAGAGCAAAGTGAGCGCTAGTGGTAATGAAACAGTGCTCGATGTATAATAACACAGCAGAAATTTACACTATGAGGGTAAGTCATTAATTATCCGTACTTCCGTCATAACACACCATTAATGTTGTTTAATTTAACATACCATTAGTTTTGTTACACTGCCTTCTGTTCATGCGTGTTTATAGTTGGTACTATTGCGGTCAAGTTTGAGTTTGATCGCGCCAGTTTTCTTCCTGTCGTTACAGTGTAAACATAGCCGCTCTGCTAGACACGTGCACGAGGGAGGTACAAAGAACAGTAATCCGATTTCTCTGGTCTGAATGTGTGCCAGGGGCTGAAACACATCGGAGGCTTATAACATAATATGGCGACAGTGCACAATCACGCAGAAGTGTATATGAGTGAACTGAGAAGTTTAAAAATGGCCGGACAAGGGTGAGGCACAAAGAAGGATCAGGACCCCCATCAAACTTCCCCATTGACTAGAAGATACAGAAAGCTCGAGAGATGGTAATGGTAAATCAGCGAGTTATCATCGATGAAGTAGCATGTTCTCTGCACATTCGGATAACTGCACTTTGTTCCTCCTCGGCACACACTGCTGGCGGAGCGGTCATGTTTGCATTGTAATAGCAGCAAGAAAACGCATGAGCAAGAGTCAGTGTGACTAACCTAAAGATATGTTATGGCGAAAGTGTGGATAATTTTTTTTACTTTCCCTCGTGCTAATAAATATTAGTAATAATAAATTTTGCTTCCCAGTCAAATTTAATCTGCAAAAATTTAAATGCAATGTCAATCGTTACCCTCTTTCTTCTTACTTCTTGTTTTTTAATGGTCCCTTAAGAAGAAATCAGACAATGATTGAAATTGCATTTAAAATTTTGATGGTCAAATCTGACTGAGAAGAAATATTTATTATTATGCTCCTGAAAAATTTATTTCGGTTGAGCTCTCTGGGGGGGAAGTGTGGGCTTGTAAACAGTGACTATTACGGCTAATAATGCAAGACTCTTCGGTAAACCGAACTGAGTTCTCTCAGTCACTGTCTGTTTAAAAATAAATACACTTAAATTCACCTGCGTCCCTGCCGTGCGCCAATGGCTTAGTGGTAGAATCCCCCGACTGACGCCAATTCAGTCAGATTTCGATCCTAGCTAGATGCACTCGGATGTCTAGCCACACTGATGAGCTGCGAAACAGTCTGTCTGTGGATGACAATGTATATATATATATATATATATATATATATATATTAATTAATATAAATATATTAATATTATATATATATAATGATAATATTATTGATCAGTATGGATATTTCCAAAAGGATATAAATCCAAGGAGAGCTCTATGTTAGAAACAAAGAAATAATTATTCTTTATAAAAGACACAAACACGAAAATTTCATGAGGTTATATTTATTTCATTAGGGTCGTAAAAACGGTCCCAGGTCATCAGTAATTACTGTCAATTACAAAAAAAACAACTTAGCTAATGCACTAGTCATACACAGAAATAAATGCAACCATAATTTTGATTTTAAAAATGCTACACTCATAAAAAAAGTAAATAACTCAGTCAGAAAAAAATCCTAGAGAGTGCCGCCATTGAATATTACACAAATATTAATCTACGCCCAGGCCTTTTCCCTATTTCACCTTTTTTAACAGAATTACTACTCTCCCAAACAACCTACACAACAATATCGTGAAATCAAAAGAAAATGGTTGAATAACAGCAACACAGCAATAATAACAATATCTCCACACGTGATAGTAATTGACGTAATTTTCAGTTAACAATATGAAAATAGCGTTCTCTAAATTCTTCCAGTTGTTAAGGACATTTTGTTTTTGATATTATTAGTTACTTTGTTTAAATAAATTCATTTCGTTTTTTGCCTTGAGAAAGTCCACATTGGACGAAACGCGTCGGCAACTATTACAGTTCTCCTATTTTCATTTATATTTATAAAAGATTAATCATATTTAATCACATCACTCCTTGTAAGTAGAAATATGTTTTCATTCCGTGTTTGATTTTTTGATGATTATTTGGTAAAAATATATGCAGCTATGTAATTAAATTTAATCATGAAATAATGTCATTCTTTTGAACTAATTATAAAGTAATTTGATTTTGTAAGATTTAGATTTCCACATTAAATAACCCAATCGGTTGATATGCTGCCGAAGTAACACAACCAAACCAAATCCATAAAGCAAGTACAAAGTTACGAAATTTAGCTTCAAAATCTTGACAGTATATTTCCAAGAGTAGATAGAAACGAAATCTATTTTACCAGAGAATAGAGCCAACGTTAAATCACTGATGTGGCAGATCTTAATTCCATGTGACGTTTTTGCCCCTGTCTGCCTTCTATATCAGGAATGTGCATAGAGTTGATTCTTTGATAAAAATGAAGCTATTTTTCTCTACACTCGAGTGAACATTCTCTCACGATTAGTTTTGTTGATTTGTAAAGCATGTTTTTTTATACTAATGTTCACCTAAAATAAGTCCCAAGAGTCACTCATGGTAGAGGGTCACAGGACTTCCTTTGTTTTGTCTTCCAGCTGACACCAAGGTCAGCCTCAGAAGGTAAATACACTGCCACTAAAAAAATAATAGTTTAAAACTATTATTAAATATTCTTTACCTAAACATCAAATAATTTATTTGTTTTTTATTTCAAATATATTATATTTAAAATGGCATCTCAACTTTAGTTACTCTGCCATCGCCATGGTGTAGCTTCCCTCTGTCATTTTTGTAAATATTTTCATGATAGTTGTTCCAATCAGTTTCCCTCCTTGGTTACTCGATCGCATGAATTTAAGCGTACTACTAGGTTGGCTAGTAGGTCTCATCTTTTTACTGTTGAACTACCAAGCTTCAACCATAAGTTCTATTCTAATAGTACTGTAATTTTAGCTAATCCTCGTCACGAAAATGTTGTAACCTACGGAGGGTTACTGAATAGAATAATTCCACGAAGGTTGGTAATGAACGATAATACTTAGGACAAGAACAACACATACAAGATCCGCCAGCGACACGTAGAAGATGTAGTCAACTGCTAGAAGTGAGTCAAGTGAAGTCCACAATGAATCTCCATCTGCAGGATATCTACAAACCACACCACGCGGTCAAATATGGCACAAGGCCAGATTTAATGTGGGGAATCCGAGCCCCTAGGGTCGGTCAAAAATTCCTCGTAGACCCCGTATAAAACGGAGTCGGGTAGCTGTTTTCCGAGACGAGACTCCAACATTCGACATAACCTCGTCTGGGGATCCTCTCTGCCCGGAGGCAGAGAGTTTGACCAGTACAGCTGGAGACGAATCTTCAACATCAGGATATCTACTAATCACTCCACGTGTTCAGATGTGGCTCAATGCCGAATTTAATGACTCATCTCGGGTAACAGCCCGTATTCTCGGCAAAAAATTCCCGTAGACACCATATAAAACAGGTTCGGGTAGCTGTTTCCCGATACGAGACTCCGATCTTTGACATAGACTCGTCTGGGGATTCTCTCTGCTCGGAGGCAGAGACTTTGGCCAGCTAAGCTGGGGACGAATCTCCACCTGCAGACCAACATACAGTATTTGTTATGGGGTCCTCCCCTTTTCATATAAGTGGACTCTACCAGTGTTACTTGGACTGCTACCGTTAAATACCCAGAGTAGACAGTCAGTGAGGGTAGTCGGATAGACATGGATATACGGTGAGAGAGAGAGCGAATATACGAACGGAGATAGTGTGAGGTAACCTCTTGTAGAAGTCAGTTACAAGCACGTAGACTCTAAGGAAGTCCTACTTCGAGACTGTATATATCTATCTGTATTTGCTACTAACCACGTTCCTGGACTTACTAACAGTATTACTCTTTGTATGATTGTGTAAATACATTTTATTTCTTATATTTAATTATTGCGTTTGTCATTCCTTGGAGACCGAATTCATCTCGGAATCCACAAACAGTATTCACTACTGTATTTATGTGAATGGAGATATACCCATTATCGTCCGTAGGTATGCTACAATAAATAGTTTATTTTCTTGCATTTCCCACGCGTGGGATTCTCCTCCGATTTCTTTCTTCCCTGTCGCCTACATTATTCAAAAAGTTAAATATCACGTCAATCGCCATCTTCTGTCTTTCTGAACCTCGTTCCTTTATTGACCTCTCCTTACTTCTTTTTACTAAATCTCTTCTATTAATATTCATCTTAATCTCCATCTTTGGTCTGGTGCTCCTGCTATATATCCTGAGATATTCGAAGAAATCTAAAGGATCTGCAATGTTATTAGTTCTAACCTGGCATCTCGACATCAGTCAGTTTCCAATCACATTGGCACCTTGATGTGACTTCCCTCTTGTTTCTATGGTAGCTGTTCCTTCTCTCTCGTTAACTCCACCGCATAAATTTATGCGTACTATTTGATTGGCTTTTAGGTACCACCATTTTACTGTCGAAATAAACTAGACGCAACCGTATGTTCTACTCTAACAGTTTCTTTTCTTCTCAGTCGTGAAACTCTCTTCTGAAATTCTTGCTTCCTTGCCACCTACGATCTTCAAAGATTTTAATAACACTTTAATCGCTATCTTCTGTCTTCCTGAAACCTGTTATTTTATTGTCGTATCTCCGCACTAAAGTCTTCTCATTTTCTTCCGCTCCCAGTAAATCTTTGCGTCTTAGTGGGTTTATCACCTTTCTTTGTGGTTTGGTGAAATGATTAAAAAAATACAAGGAGATTTTTGTGAAACTGCAAAAATTGGTCTATCTATTGAAACGCCTAAAAAATGCAATGAAAATTATGTTGACTCTAAATTTGTATTTTCAAAGGAACTGTTATTCGTTCGATCTTTCGTTTCTTCTGTCTGTCTGTCTTTCTCTCTCTCTCTCTCTCTCTCTCTCTCTCTATATATATATATATATATATATATATATATATATATATATATATGTTTTAAAATCAGGAGGTCAGTTGAATCCGCTATCTTGGTTTCAACCTTACGGTGTTTACAGGCGATTTTTTATCAAATGACCTCTTAACGCTTTTTTTATTTTTTATAATAAAACTAAAGAACGCTTCATTATTAATTTAAAAAATAAATGAACGCACAACGACGTTGGGTGTAATAGAAAAGGAGGAGGAGGGTGTAAAGAAGAAGAAGAAGAAGAAGAAAGGGGAAGAGAAGAAAATCAAATGTATCGTTATTGTATTGGTGGGGGTTAAATTACTTATCAACCCTTATATGCACTGAGGAAAAAACTTTCTGATATGTAAGCAAGCTCTTAAGAGTTCGGATTTCTGGTTTAAAAAGTTTATATATATATATATATATATATATATATATATATATATATATATATATATATATATGTACCTGTTTGTCTCAAATCTTTAACGTTCTTTCCTTTGTCTCCATTCCATCCTTGTGATTGATTTTACATTTATAAAAACATTCTGTTTGTTAATTTCGTCCTTTTGACCATAATTATCATTTGCTTGCAATTACGTAAAGCATTTTTATCAGGCACGATAATTTTCCCGCCTGAATTTGAAAAGCTGTACCGGCAAAAACAAACATGGCTTCCATTATGAAGAACTTGTATATATTTCCAACAATGCAGACGATACTCTTCTGACGTAATTATTCGCTACAATAAAGACAATGAATATGATAATGTCATTGTTGTTGATTATTATCAACTACAATAAGATCATCAAAAACGAAGATCAGAATAATAACGAAATAATGATCCATAACAATGAAAGCAAATGACAGATAAATGGGTAATGAACAAAGAAACCAAGGCAAGCAGATGGTATGAAAGTAAGTAATTTTTAAAGTAGATTATGGGAATGCAGACAAGAATACAACAGAAATGTAGACTGTTTGGGTATTATAAAAAAGTAACCGTGAAAGATTGAAATGAACTTAGATATGTTAGGAAGAATTCGAAAGGAAATAACTAACTATAAAGCAGAAAGCTATGCTGAGACAGCTACAGGTAAAACAACATTGACATTGTTGAAAAAAGGTCATCAGAAGAGTGAAATTATTTATAGCAGATCAGAATAACACCAAAAGAACCAATTCGATGACATGAAAATAAAAGAGATGTTTATAAATAAACATCCAACCGCCCGTCTTGGAATAAGTGAATTCGGCAATTTTGATTCATAAAAAGAGATAAAAAAAAAGGAAGCATGAATGGGTGGGAAGAGTGAAAGTCAATATAACACATACAGACATCGTTAACAGTGAAAAGAAGAATTGTCAGATGAGTGACATTACTGCCGAGTAAATTTGAAAGAAAATTAAAAAAATATATCTACGCTCGTGAAACGGAGTTGAAAGCAAACGAAGCGAAGTTGACAACAGTGCTCATCGCTTGGAAGTTTCTGTAGACTCTGCGGTCGGAAGAACATAACCTCGATTATTCTTCAAATATTGAAGAATAATAGAAACTATTTTGACAAGGGAGTTATTGAAAACAACGAGAATTCTGAGGAATGGGATAAAACTTTGGAACGCTATACTGTTATTTGATCTCCAGTATAATTCACCAGATACTACTACTCATCGAGTGTAATATATAACAAATACAAATACAGTGTAACCCGGATGTAAGAGAGTTGTCGGGACCGGAGAGGAAGTCTCTTATATCCGGCTTTCTCTTATATCCGGGTTTGATCTATTTTATATACATTAACACAGGCTCTAATTTGGGACCAGATAAAATCTCTCTTATATACGGGTTTCTCTTATATCCGGGTCTCTTATATCCGGGTTACACTGTATATGGAAAATTGACGAGACGACTTCTATAAATTGTCGAAGAAATGTAATAGGCATGTTCGCGCAGAGGACACTTGAAGAGAAAAAATATAAAAGACAATCATTAGATACTAGAAAAAAAAAACAAACAAAAAACCATAAAGACGAAGAGAGACAAGATATAGCTTTATTTATAATATTTTTACCCTTGTTCCTCTAGCCGTCGCACAGCTACAATTTTCCTCCACTTTGATCAATTCTGGGCAAGTTGCAGAGCTTTGAACTTTTTCTTCAAGGTAAGTGAAGTTATCAACTTCCACAATATGGTGCTCTTCTAAATGTTTAATGTTGTCATCTAAGTTGCAAATCCTTTGGATTCTTTTCAGAACTTATTCTCAGTCCAAACTTATAACTAACTACCTTCAATGTCTGTTATATTTTGCATTTGTCAGCAAATAAAACTAAATCGTTAACTCTTTCTCGGTCAATGTATACCAAACTGTGGCTTGTGCGTTGATTTCCGCATTATATAATCCATTACTACAAGGAAGGAAAGGCATGGCAGAATACACCCGTGTGCAAATTAATTGAAACAACCGCTTTAGTTTCCTTTCTTTCACCATATGGTCAGTTTTAGACCCAGTGGAATGGCAGGGTATAATCGATTTTTATTTTTTCCTCAAGTTAGGTCATTTGCAGTGGTGTGCAGTAATGTGAATCTATTTTAGGAGTGTATGATGAAATTTGTTTGGCCTTGAAAAATAATCATCCGTGATTGCATCAGATTTTTATCACACCCAGACACTATTGTCTCGACTGTCGATTAGTTGTCCTACGGCCATTGTCTGCGATAGACGTTACATCAAGGAAGCGAACGAAAATTTTAACGTGGATCGAATACAATGACAAGCCTTACCAGTGAGCAAATCAAAGTACTATAGTCTGGCCTGGAAACTCTCCAATCCAATCGAGAATCTGTGGTCAATCTGCAAGGAAAGACTTCTTCGAATGGACATACGAAATACATGTGCACAGGGTCATGCTTTTATAGGAAAAATACGAAATAATAACAGAATTATTCGTTTTATTTCAATTAATTTACATAAGGGTGTTAGTGAGTATGTACTGTTAAGAAAAAAATTTCTTACATTTTTACAAATTTAATTTTTGTTTTTAATATTTGGGAACTTACACTAAACAGAAAACCTGACGGGAGAACTGGTTTAGTTAACTTTGTCCCGATCTTTTGTAATTACTATATTAGTTGTTTTTATTGAAGGTCGTTCTAATTTGCTAAAATGTTAATTACACGTGATAATTTAAGAAATTATGAATTATATTAAATTAGTTACTTTATTTAATATGACAATTATACAACTATTTACATTATTTGGACTATTGTCGTCATCTTTGTCGCCATATTTATTACAACGTTTCGACCGTTGTACGCTCCGGCCTTCTTCAGGAGGTTGGACTATTTACTATTTACCACCTGAAGAAAGCCGGAGCGTACAATTGCGGAAACGTTGTAATATATATGGCGACAAAGATGGTCTGAATATTTTGGATGAAATGAAGCTAAAATCAAGATGAAAAAAACACTATTTTTAATAATGGTTGACGTTTTATTGAGTAAAATTCCAGGTATATGGGTGCTCGCTTGGGAATAGCAAGTGCTGTAAGCTTGGATGTGCGGGTGGTGTAATGGATAACGGCTTGGAATTGAAAATAGAAGAGCTGAGTTCGAATTTCAGTCGGGTTCGTTATATTCAGTTACGCGCAAATACACTCTGGAAAGGTATAGATCGCCTCACTATTCTCCCCCAGTTATGGGTTAATTAGTAGAATGTGTATCAGTAAAAATCATTATTATCCTCCCCGCAAATTCTTACATTCTAAAAAATATTGTCTGGCTTTAAATAATCTGCAAAAGTTTGAGAATCCGTAAAAGAAAAAAACAAATCAAGGACCCTATTCTTATAAAAACTAGTTAAGCTCCAGTGTTCTTCCTTGTTCAGTATTTTTAATTTATTTCAAAGGGGATAATGACGAATCTTTTCATTGTAATGAAAAGATTAGGATAATAGTTCATATGTAAACAATATAAATAATGATAATTCTTCATCGGAGAAATACATGCAGAAGGAAATTATGTTGAAAATAAATAATATAAAATAAAGGATATTTTTTCATTATTTGGATCTTTGAACTTACTGATATACCAAAATAATGTACGAAATCTGCTCTCGATAGATTTCGTTATTTTAAAACTTCCAAATGATAACAGATAGATCCTAGGACATTTTTGTAGAGTTAGCTGTCATTGCATTATATCATAATTCTGAAATTCGCTTTGGGCAGAGTTATTCTTTGTGATTATTATCTGATATGTCCCGGGAAGGGATATATTTGTTCGAAGTAGCTAAGTGGTTTTAGCTATTATAACCGAGTAGGACAATCTAGCAGGTAATCATAATGGACTGGTCCTCGTCGTAGTGGTGGGCAATAGGCGTAGTCCATGTACCTCCACATCAGTCTGTATTTATGACTGACACCAGCCAATCATAATACTGTGAGGGGGAACCCAGGTGTATGCATATTCATTACATCATTATCAAAGGCAGTAAATCTCGTTTTCATTTTCTTTATTGTAACGAAAAATTATCGCAAAATTATTGTTGAAAGTACATAAAAGTTTTTCATAACAGAAGCCCTATTTGTTTTCGGCAGTATTGATTTTCAAATCAAGCCGGAAAAATGATTATGTCAGCTGAATTATTCAGGCTTTTTCAAAATCCTAAAGATGAGTGCTTTCTCAATTTAGTTATATGCGATCATGTATCTTTCGATACATGACTGACCAGGCAGATTTTCCCCCGCAGTAGGTTGCCATTTCTTTCTGCCAGTAGACCAGTTTTCATCCAAGGCTGTATAATCCAGTATGTCCTGCTATTTACGCATATCTGGGTGGGGGAGAAGAAGAAGATTCACACCTTTCCCAAGGGTATTAGCACCTAAACGAATGAAATGGATTCGACTGGAATTCGAACTCGGCTCTCCGATTCCTCAATCGGAGCCGCTATCAATTACTCCACCGTGCTTTCTACGGAACATATTAAAACTGGATATTTTTGAGTTTAGAGTGTCGGAACGAAAAGTTTCACTTATACTTACAATCAAAAGGAGACACTTGAAATGAAGGAAGTAGTGTTAGAGAATTTAGCATTCACAGAACACAATGAAGGCAAATGAAGCAGGGTACGACATTAGGTAACTTTCATAACGAATCTGTGTGAATGGATAGCAGGTTGATTGATTGATTTATTTATTATGGCTTATCAACGTTTTGCAGGTTATTTAAAGCCAGAAAATATTTTGAGATTGTAAGAAAATTTTTTGCAGATATAATGGTTTAGTGATGTAAGTTTTTACTTTTTAACCTATAGAGGGGGAGATGTGGATTCATACCTAATCAGAATTTGATAAATAAACAAGTAATTATGTGGATATAAAGTGGGGGATCAATTCTCTATTATAATCACTATATAAATTGACCCCCACTTTTTGGCCATAATAGTTTCCATACATTTATATCCCAGAGAATGTAAATAAATCTAAAAGACATGCCGGGGTAGCTAATCAATATTAAAATGTTTTAGATTATAAGAATTTTATGGAGATAATAATTATTTACTGGTACAAGTCCAACTAATTAACCCATAGCTGGGGAATAATTGGTGGGTTTTATTCCTTTCCTATCCGGTATTTGCAGGTAAGTGAATATAACGAACCCAACTGGAACTGGAACTCGGCTCTCCCATTACACCCGCACACCAAAGTTTACAGCACTTGGTCACCCAAATGGTCACTCATCTAGATACGGAGCAGGCTTGACATTGCTTAACTTCGTTGATCTTACGGGAACCGGTGTTTCAACGTGATATTGCCGTAAGCTGCAAATGGGTGGCAGGACTGGGTCATAAAAGGATGTTAAAGAGTCAAAAAGACAGGAAGTTGTGGAGAGCCATGATCGTCTACGTCCTGGAGGTAGATGGGCCACAAAAATTCATTTATTTTATTATTAATTAATGATTTTACTGAGTTTTATTTTATGGACAGAATCGTTTAAAAACAGAAAGCAAATGTTACTGCGTTTCTTTTTTCGTCGGCTAAATCTCATCTACCGATATTAAAACAATATTGAGATCTCGATGTACGGTAAACACTGATAAAATCATAACAAAATTTAATCTATCAGCAATCCGATACCTCGTTGACCGGATATTAAGAGCAAAGATCGACTGAATCCGTTGCCCGGGGGATTTCTCTTTTGATCTATGAGTCTCCATTTCTCTCTGAAATGAAAACAGACTGAAGTACAGTCAAGAACACACTGTAAATTCCAGTGTTCTGCCTTCATATTTGATGTGTGTCTTTGGAGTCGCTGTTGCATCAGTACTTTTCTAGTTAGGCAATTTGGTTTGGTATGGTTTATTTTGTTTAACGGCATATCAACCTCAATGGGTTATTTAATGCCGATTACATTTTTAGAATAGATTCGTCTGAATAGAATATGTATTCTTTGGCTTAGATTGGTTTGGTTTATTTTGTTTAACGGCATATCAACCTCAATGGGTTATTTAATGCTGACAAACATTTTTATTGCTGTTAATATTTTGTTTTGTCAAAAATTTGTTTCTGGTAATATATTTCCTTCAACATTGTACTGCTGGTAATAATTTTTTTTTAAAAGTATTGCTGGTAAGGGTTAACTATATGTCCATAGCTGGGACCCTAACAGGTGCTACCACACCGGGTGAGGGTGAACCTGGGAACACCAGCAATTAAGAGGTGGTTCTACGCTCCTCAAAACCTTCTTATCAGATGCCTTGCTGCTGGACTTAAACGTCTTACCCATGACGCGGATGTAGTTTAACGTCATACCCAGGACGACTAGGTCGGCGAGTAACAATATTTTCGCTCAATAGTCGCGTCACAAACGAGGTTATTCTCAGTAAAACCGATTAAAGAATAAAGTGATTTTCCAAGCGTAGCCTAGATGTGGCACAAAGCCGAAAATAGGAGGCACCCAGTGAGGATCGAACTCACTCGTAATTGTTCTAGCGAGACAAGCTTGCTAACTATTACACCGCCTCAAGGTGCCCTTAATTGATTTTCTAAGCTAGCTTAGATGTGGCACAAGGTCGAATGTCTGGGGCACCCATTGAGGATCGAACTCACTACTCAGTCGTAATTGTTCTAGCGATACAAGCTTGCTAACCATTACACCGCTTCGAGGTTCCCTTAAATGATTTCCTAAGCGTAGCTCAGATGTGGCACAGGGCCGAAAGTATGGGGCACCCAGAGAGGATCGAACTCACTATTCAGTCGTAACTGTTTTAGCGAGACAAGCTTGTTAGCCATTACACCACACCGAGGTGCCCTAAACCCGGTTAAAGAATAAAACAAGGAACACTTGTGCACTTTATCCTGAGGTTCAATGTTAAGTACTGAATTTTCTCAGCTTCTTCTAATTGACTTAGTTATAATGACGATCGTATTTTCCTGTGTATAATACGATTTTTCTTCTGTATATTACTACCCCGTTCTTTTGAAGCTAAAAATGGAATAAGTTACATCCTTAAGTTTAACACGATCCAGTATTACAGCCATACCACTGTAAGGTATTTATTTCATCAATTTACACATGAAGTCGGTATGAAATATGAAGGTAATTATTTCATCAATTGAAAAATGAAGTCGGTATGAAATATGAAGTTAATTATTTCATCAATTTGACACATGAAGACGGTATGAAATATGAAGATATTTATTTCATCAATTGATATATGAAGACTGTATGAAATATAAAGGTATTTATTTCATCGTTTCACATATAAAGATGGTATAATGTTATTTATTTAATCAATTGACAGATGTTGACGGTATGAAATATGAAGGTATTTATTTCGTTAGTTGACACACAAAGACAGCATGAAATATGAAGGTATTTATTGCTTTTATTATTGGCCGAAGTCCTACTGAAATCTTTATACTCACATTTCTATCCTCATCTCTCTTTTTTGTAGTCTTACTTTTTTAATTAGATCCATCTGATTATTACATAACAGACTTTTGTAGATGACGATAGGTGACTGATTAACACAAAAACGATCGTCCACGCCTGTTTGACAGCATAATAGTGGAAGCCAATTAAAAAAAAATACATTACAGTCTAACGTCTGGTATATAACTACAAAGAAATTTGGACGAAGTTTCAAAATTTTATGAGTTTAAATTATACAGTTGTCAAGTAACTGAAGTTTTTTTTTCTTAAGTATATCACTCCAAGCAAGGCGGGAGTGCCACTAGCACGCAAGAGGTTACAGAGGATTGAGAGCAAGAGTAAAGAGGGGGTGTTTGGGGAAAGGATATAAAGAAAGACGGAGATCAGGATCAAGGCATCAGAAGATATCGATTGACATTACATTTGAAGATTTGAAGATTATAGCCATCAGGGAAGCAAGTAAGAGGAAGGGAGCTCCACTGTCGGGAAGTGCAAGATAAGAAGCTGCTGGAATAGAAGAGATGGCTACATGTAATCTTTTCGGCAGTGAAAGGGTGGGACCGAGATGCCAACTTTCGAAAATGTTAATTTAGTCACCCTCATTTTTAGTCCTATGTCTTGCGAAGTTAAAACGATTCATCAAGAACGGAATACGAGCCGATGTAGAAAAACACTCGGGAGTATTATGTGAAAGTGGAAAACAATAATGCATGACTTTCAGTGAAAAGAAGCCTGAAGCAAAAGTTTCTCAAGTGATTGTTCAGTGCGTATTTTGATAGTGCAAAGTTTTATTAAAACGAACCCAGGAATTAAGCGTAGAGCAAAAGGAAGTGTCTGTTTTTGTAATTGACTGAGAATAGGTTCTGCTGGCTTTTGATTGTTGAATTATTTTGAACCGTTTTCTTTTTGCCGCCAGCAAATTGCATACACGGCTAAGACGGTGAGGACGAAGTAGAAAGAACTAGAAAACAAAGCACAAACGGTAATCAAAAGAAAAGAAATAGTATTAATAGTAGTAGTAATAGTAATGTTAGAAGGGAGTAGTGGGATAAGTAGAAAATAGATAAATGTCAATAAATATCTATATCTATAATTCTCAAAATGTGTCTGTCTGTATGTATGTGTGTGTGTGTGTGTGTGTGTGATCGGATGTTGTTTATGGGTTTCCACAGTTTTCATCCGATTTTGATTAATTTTTTTTGTTTGATAGATAATTCTTCAGTGTCGGTTTTGAGTCCATTTTGTCGGCAAAAATGGCCCTCCACTACTTCCTGTCCATTATAATTCTCAACAACGTTTTACTATTTACTATCTGTTCTTGAATATATATGTTTCATAAAAAGCTTTAATGTAAATAGTTTCAATTATTAAAATAATATAATTTATTATTATACAGTTAAATATATAAAAATTATCTATATCTATAATTCTCAAAATGTGTGTGTGTATATATGTGTGATCGGATGTTGTTGATGCGTTTCCACAATTTTCATCAGTATTTCGATGATTATTTTTTTTGTTTGATAGATAATTATTCAATGGCGGTGTTGAGTTCTAATTGGCTGAAAAAATTTACAACCTTGAAGGTTAAAAATCGAAGAAAACTGATTTTTTACACTTTGCGCAAAAATTAAAAGGCGAAATTTAATGTCTGTAAAAATAGCGTACAATTTAATTTAAAGAATTGAAATCTATTGCAAAAGATTATTAGAATTATAAAAAAAATTATATTATGAATAATAATTATCGTATATTATAATTATGCCAGTCCATGGAAGAGGTTCCTTCCTTACAAGATTGAGAACGCAAAAACTGCCATTTTTCGGGCCACCTTCCATTAAAATTATTAACCCCCACATTTGGGGATGTGCTCGAGATTTTTTTTGGGTGGGGGTTGTTTTTTTTTAAGTATTTCACCCCAAGCAAGACGGGAAGCCACTAACACGCAAGGGGTTACAAAGGATCTGGAGCGAGAGCATATTGAAGGGATAGAGGAAAGGATGAAGAGGATAGTGGATAAATCAGGGCATCTGGAGAAGTCGATTGACATTACATTTGAATAGTTGGAGATTGTAGATATCAGCGAAACAAGAAAAGGGAAGGGAGTTCCACAGGCGAGAGGTGCGAGATATGAAGCTATTGGAGTAGAAGAGACGGTTACATTTAACAGTTTCGACAGTGAAATGGTGAGAGCGGGATGCCAGCCACGTAGGACGCTTGAATTCATGAAGTCTGGGAACCAGCGAAAGCAGCTCATCAGAGCAGTTACCATGAAAGTATTTGTAAAAAAGACAGAGAGAGGCGACGGCACGTCTGTGAGAGAGCGGCTATAGACGAGATACCAGATCAGGGCCAATTATATTGCATATCCGTTTCTGGATCTTGTCAAGAACCCCGAGGCAAACAGAAAGGTCTAAGGACCATATATGGCAGCAATACTCAATGGTTGATTTGTAGATTTGAAGGATTGATTCCGGGGAGAAAAATTTCCTGGCGCGGGACAGGGAGCCAACTTTCCTTGCGGTGGAAGAAGCAATTGACTCAATGTATTTGTTCCATCTCAGGTCAGCAGTCAACGTGAGACCGACCAGCCGCAGAGAGGTGCTCTCAAGAAGTTGAGCGTCAGACATACTAATGGGGAGGGGGACAGGGAAGGATCTCTGTGGTGATTAATACAGAGCAGTTTTGTTTTTGAAGCGTTAAAGTTAACCAGCCAATTGCTACCCCAGTCCACATCTGATTGGAGGTCCTTTTCGAGACGAACGGCCAGGTTAGTTTTGTCAGCGACACTAGATTTGTTTTTGAGGCAGGAGTAAATTGTAGTGTCATCCGCGTAGATGCCTACTTGGGAATCTATGACGTCAGGAAGATCGTTAATAAAGATAAGAAACAGAGTAGGGCCTAGGGTAGAGCCTTGGGGAACACTTGCGTTCGTGGGGTAGGAGCTGGAGTTTGCACCCAATTGTTGTTTACTAGATTTTCGGGTGGGCTGACTTTCAAGTTAAACTGCTCCAAGTGAACGGCAAATATTCCCAGTAATGAAACAGCAGGTCGAAGATGGGTTATAATTCTAGTAGAGAAATATCCAAAGAAATTAAAGAAAGCACAATAAGCGCCATAGAAGAGAATTGCCAAACAAGACAAAACATAAAATAAAAGACAAAGTGCAACATTCTCTCTCGCTCTCTGTTATATTTCACCGTGTGTCTGGCTATCATGGCTCTCCACAATTTCTTTTTATTTGTTTAAGCAATTCTTGCTCTTTTAAGATTCCCTTTGACAATTTAGTTCTTATTCTGCTGTCCATTTGCTCAAATACGTGAAGTAGTTTAATCGTAGTTTTCCTGCTTCCGGTATTGTGAGTATAAAATAATCCACGACTTCCTTTCCGATTAGGCGTTCCAGTATTTTCACCATTTTTTTTGTAGTTCCTATTCTTAAAACTTCATCATTTCTCACAGAATCTGTCCATGGTTTTCTCAGCATTTGTCGGTAGAAGCACGTCTTTATGTCGCTTCATTACGTTTCTTTTCTGTACCTGTCACAAAGTTTACCGTGTTTACTGTCATAAAGGTGATTAAATATCAGATAGCAGTCGAGCAATTCTTTAATCTTTGAAGGACATTTTGCAATCCTTTAATATCTTTTGGTGAAAGGCCGCAGAAAAAAAAATAAGTAAAAAGAGATGAACAAAAGAAAACGAAGAAAAAATTAGAAATATGATGTGACAGAAAATAGAGAAAGCAGAGAAAATGCAAACAAAAACCAAATACAGAAAGTTGAAAAAAAGTAAATACAGTTGAATCCCTGACAACCGGAATAAGAAGACCTTCCGGTTATGAAGAATTGCCTACAAAGTCCGGATATGAGGGATTGTGGATATGAGGGATTCCGGATATGAGGGACACTAAAACCAACAAGCTGATCGGTGATGTTTCCCTATACAGTAGAATTCTTGACAACCGGACTAAGAAGGCCTTCCGGATATATAGAATTGGATACAAAGTCCGGATATGAGGGATTATATTTAGATTAAAATAAAAAAACTGAAATCAGGTTTGACATTTATTTTCAATGTTTTATAGCAAACAAAATAATCGAATGATGAGTGAAATATAACGGAATTGATTTTAAGGAAAAAGAAATAAATTATGTAATGTTAATGAAAATTCATTAAATTAAGTATGCCACGTATGCAAAACAAATAATGTAACGAGGATATTTTAATCGCTGTTGCATAATGATTCTCTAAGCGATGTGGGATGGCAAAGGAAATATTTGTCGCAGATTACTTCTACAACGCAGAGAATAAATCACTAAGATCAGACTCGAACATTGGGGGCAGAAAGAAATGCCGAAAACTCGGTTCGCAGGTACTATCTCACAATGTACGCAACCAGTCAGAAAAATAACTCACTCTCCAATAAACTTGTTGGTGGGTACATGGGTTGAGTGTCAGGAAAAGAGAAGAGATGAAGTTGTGGCTAGTTGTTTCAATCTTTAATCTTGCACGACTTGTGATAATCAACACAGGGTAAGTGAAGGATCTGTGTTTGGTTCTCATTCAACATTCACGCATTATTCATGAAACAGATTCTTTCTCTCCTAATGTCATTCTCAACCTTTACCGCATTTCGTTTTGTTTTTGTTCTTGAAAATTTTTAAACGAAAGACACTTTTTATTTCTACGATCGTCATAGCTGTATGCTGGCTTTCTTTCCATAAAACTGACAACCTTTTATCGACAACTTTTTATTTTCAATTTCAGTCCAAGTTCCATCCCAACCATTTTTTTTTTTTTTCCTTTTCATTGTTACAGTATGAATGCCGGAGAATAATTTATTTGGAATATTTTATATCATACAATGTTGACTTTCCTACGTTGAACTCAGCTATTAGTTACAATAAACTTTCACCAGCATCATTTTTTACACCAATACAAGCCATTAGAGGGAAATAAGTATAAGCAATTATTCAAAGTAATTTTCCTGAAAAACAGAAATTTCAAATCAGTTACATATCACCAAAATAGATCAAATAGACACATCAAAATCATATCCGGATATGCGGGATTCCGGATATGAGGCACTCCGGATATGAGGCACTCCGGATATGAGGCACTCCGGATATGTGAGATTTCGGATAGAAAGGATTCTACTATATATAAAACAAGACCAATATATATATATATATATATATATATATATATATATATATATATATATATATATATATATATATATAGTCGAAGTAAAGAAAAAACTTTGAATTCAAAACCGTGGGAAAAGTAAAACAACTACTTCATTGTCTTTCCCAAGAAGTCATGAAGATTCACAAATAACAATGAAAGGAACTCGGCTATATATTGAAGGGACGTGGTATATACATACATACATATGGGTAAAAAAATATATATTTTTGACACAAAATTTATGGTCACCAGTTGACGCAAGAAAAACAAAAATTTTAACCAAAATTTCGAATGTTTCTTAAAAGGAAAAAAAATAATAATTAAAAATGCTTTGGTCTTTCCTCTTAAGAATGGCACAAATTATTTTTTGACGATAAAACTTTGTTTTTATGAAGTTTGTGGCATTTTTTTCCTCATGCATACTTATTTTTCAGCGAATATTTGGAGATTCGCACACTACACACACACACACACACACACACACACACACACACACACGCTCGCACTAAATAATAAATAATAACATGACTGATAGGACGTGAAATATCCGAACAAATGATATAAGATGTAATGTATGAAAAAGACAGTTGGAAATTTCAATTTTTTGTTTGTTTTCAGTTTTCGTTCTGTTTGATATTATTATTGAACGAAACGTTGACAGCGGAATAAAAAAATTTAAAGATCCAGTTGTTTAAATTAGAGTTACATACTTAAATAGTCAGATTGAGACTTTCATATGGATGTCATGCATGGCGCCAAACCAGTTCAGAAATATCTAAACTGTCAGTTGCATACAACCACTTTATCTGATCGATGGTTAAAAATGACTTCGAATAAATGAAACCTGCAGATCTTAGTGAAACTCGAGGTTTGGCGCTACAGAATCACAAACAAAGAACGGTATCAAATAACAGAAACTATATCACTTGAGGATTTTGAATAATAACAACAAATAAAATGGGACGCGTTTATAACTCGAATAGAAGATAATGACATAATAAAGATGACGTTCCATACAGTTTAAAACAAATGGTTAAGAAGGAAACTTCCGTCAATACTGGAAACGGTGATAACAGCTGCCTAACTTGAGATTCCTATTTTCCTGAAAAATTGTTTTAAGAGAAAGATTTTATAAATTTAAATTCAGTCACTGAATACCAAATGAATCCTTATAAAGAAACGGCAAATATTACCAAAGCATTAACATGAAAACTCGAGTAATGTTTTAAATAGCATCATCAAATTGAGATTTACACATTGATGTCATTCTTGGAGCCAAACTTATTCAGAAATATCTAAACTTTCTGCTGTATATAACCAATTTCTAAGATCAATTGTGAAAATGACAAAGTCTGTTTCTTGGTGAAGGCAGCACTTCTTCAAGTCTTGTGGATTGGTGCTACAGAATCACAGAGAAAGAACCCTGCCAAATAACAGAAACCACATCACTTGACTTTCAACAGTATCAATTGTTAAAATGAATATCACATGTAACTGAAAAAGAAAATAATAAAGCCTGAGTGTCTTGGAAATACCCCACACTACTTCATATAAAAGGTTAGAAAGGAAACCCCATCAAGAGGAATAACAGTTATTGAAATTGAGAAATCTATTTTTCTGAAAAATTGTTTAAGAGAAAGATTTTATAAATTTAAACTCACAGTATCACTGGCTGCTCAGTCCCTGAGTCATAAAGAAACGATTAATATTATCATTACCAGATACATATTACCTATACTGGTACGATCACAGGAAACGTCTTTTAATATGACGTTGTTAAATTAAGCTTCTGCATGTGTTGAGTCACCGGCTTGGGTACACAGTACTGCATTTATGTTAATATTGACCAAGGGCTTTAATATATATATATATATATATATATATATATATATATATATATATATATATATATATATATATATATATTAAAACCATTGGTTAAAAAAAAATTCATAAATGCAGTATATATATATTATGTTGATTTTTAACCAATGGCTTTAATATATATATACACATACATATATATATATATATATATATATACACACACACACACACACACATATATATATATATATATATATATATATATATATTAAAACCATTGTTTAAAATCAACATAAATATATATATATACTGCATTTAAAAAATCAACATAAATGCAGTACATATATATATTTAATATGGTGCGATGGATAAATTGTTGTTTAAATTCCGAAAAAGTGAAAATAACATTAACATTTCATTTTAACAGATATATTAACCAAAATTACAAAGGTATCATGAAATACGAAAGTGTAAATTTATTAAAAAAAATTGCCATTGGTGGTGCAGTTCAATTTACATTACATGAACTGCACCACATACATGATATTAAAATAACTGATCCGACGTGCAACTTTCGGATAACAACTGTGACATTCCTGTATTTATTGAACAATTTAGTTCATGCCACATTGACTGAAAAACCTACCAGTACAAAAGAATTCTCCTATTACCATATAATACAAAAACGCACAATCTTAAAATATAAAAAATTCAACCTCAGCGTTGTGACCAAAAAAATTCTTACAATTAACAATGACACATTTCTAAAAATATTTTTCGGGTTGCATCTATATTTTCGTTGTCCTGTTATTACCAAGAAGTAAAAAACAAAAACAAATCTATTTCCATTCCTGAAGATGTCTGTAGGAACAGACGAAAGCTTGTAAAAACTAAAAAAAAATACCTTATGCAACAGGAATTTATAAACAGGGATCATAACATATACAGATTTGGGGTTAACGTACTTTATTAAATTTGTTTGCGAAGATGTATTCTTGCCATTTAAATCATTAACTTCTATATGAATAATTCATGTTATGTAAATTGAACTGCACCACATACTTGATATATATATATATATATATATATATATATAGATAGAGAGAGAGAGAGAGATATTGTGTATATTTAGGCAGCAATTTTTCATTGATGCATGTTTCATTAAATAATATAGATAAGTTTTGTCTATTTATTTTATGTAAGTTCCTTTCATATTGTCTGATAAGCTTAATAACATTATCATTGAAAGACGAAAGGAAATCACCATATTGATTCATGTTTAAATCCAATCTAAGCTTTCGGCTTACATAAGCCATTATCAAAGATGACAATTACTTTTCAATATATCAACCAATACACGGAACAATAATGACAGTCTGTTTTTGTTGCATGAAAAATTTCAAAGCAACGACTAAATCGTGTATACGAGACGCGGGAGCGAAAATCGCGTCGCAGCTCGTGACGTAGCACATGGCTACGCGAGAGTGAAAACGAGAAGTATTAAGTATGGGAAGCCGTTGGTATAAACCAATGGCTTCTGTTATCAATTATAGGCTTTTAAGAATATTTGTGGAGATTTCGTAGTTTATTTTGTTCAGGTTAGGTTTCAACTGTTTTATGTATATAGCTTCAAGAATTTTTTGTTTTTGTTTATTGTTTTCATGTTTAAATATAGTACAATAAATAGACAAAACTTGTCTATATTATTTAATGAAACATGCATCAATATATATATATATATATATATATATATATATATATATATATATATATATATATATGTATAAAAATACTTGGTGGTCCCTGGTCGTAGGATCTGATAAGCTAATTTAATTTATTGCCCATCTTAACCTCAAAATCCAAACGCATTTTCCTGTAATCATCCCCCATATACACACCCACACACGCAAGGAGACAAGTATCTACAGGCAGACAGACAGTCAGAAGCTGTATTAACATTTCATCGTAATCCAACGAATATCCAGTATCTTTAAGGTGCGTAGGTCGGGAGGTATAGCCGTATTGTTATAATGTGGAAAATTTCCACCTTGAAGTTGTTAAACCGCATTCACAACCACTGATCTTTTGTTAATTCTGCTGCTTCTGAGACCTTGATATATTTTATTTCTATAATAAGAGCTCCCACAAATTGACAAGAAACATAGGAACCCCTCCCACCAAAATTTCTTGTTTCAATGGGCTGTTTAAAAATACAGTAGACACCAACGGCTCTAATATATATATAGAAGAACAACTCTGAATTCAAAACCTGTGAAGGGTCGTTTGGGGACCTTGTGGCCCGTAGTGCACCAGGTTTCTGTATTCGGCCCTTCAAAAAGTGTGGATGGTCTTGCACGAAACCTTCACTACTATAATCAAATCTCATGTGCTGATGTCGGGCTTTCGGTTTCCTAGGAACTGATCTGCTTGACCCTTATACGTCGAATTCGACGGGAGAGTCGAGAGTATATATATATATATATATATATATATATATATATATATATATATATATAAATTTTTAAATAAAAAGGTTCCATGCAATAAATTATTTCACCAAAGCCCTTTTAAAAGGACTGCAGATCATCAGACTTTACTTCCAAACAAGAAATGAAAAGAAAATTTACACATTTTTGACGGGCCGTATTAAACATATGTAAATTAACGATGTGAGGAAGGAGAGAGAAGACATGAGTGAGTTAGCAGATATTGACACATTTAAACGGTTAACTTAACGGAAGTTATATATTGAAATCGAAGGGGTAGAGAAGAAAAAGCCATAGAGAGAAAAAGAGAGAAGGAAGTTAAGAGAGAAGAAGGTGTCACTAATTTTCTTTGTAAAAAAAGGCTAGAAACAGACGCTATTATTTTGATTTACTTTGAAAGTGTTATTTTGGGGCTTCATAAAGATTATAATGTTTGATATAAATTTGAATGTCTCTAAACTTTCTACAAATAATGAAATTTGATGTTTGATCGTGATTTAAATTTTTTTTTTAATTTTGGGGATTTTCTATGAAATAGTCGATTAGAAAAATATTCATAGAAAGTAGATTAAAAGAATAAAATTTTATTTTAAAATATAAGTTTACTTTTACTAATCTTTTTTATTCTCTTTAAAAAAAATTTATTATTGATTATTAAGTTGACATCTCTATCCGTTTGAATTTTGTTCATGAATTTAACTCGTGACTGTTTCTAGGTAGGTTATCTCTTTTACTTAAATTTTAGCTAAGTTAATATGGGGTAATATTTTAATGTAATATTAAAGATCTTGCTCTGTCATATACTGTATACACACCCATGCAAATATCACACATACACACGTTCCTTTACATGTTCTGTCACTCATACAGGTACCCATGTGCCGAAATACACATGTTCTGAATTTACATTGAGCTCTCTGGATTTTATCCTCCTTAGGTTTACCCATACGGATTACCTGGTTTTTATAAACTATATATATATATATATATATATATATATATATATATATATATATATATATACGAAACAGACAACGTCCGCCAATTATTTTAATATATTAGAATTACATTATTTATATAGACACAAGTATTTAAGTAAATTCTCTGTTTATAATAAACAGTATTAACAACATTTAATGGCCTGAATATCTGAGAAATTTCATAGAAAATATGTCCTCCGACAGGAATCAAACCTGTATCCTATACGGAAACGTCATATAGCGTGACTTGCTATACCAGTTTAGCTACAGAAGAGCGTTGGACTTTGTCCATTTCGTAGTGTGTGGCGTCATTTGTTTACGTTTAGATACACTTCGAGCAGATATCATTGTTCTAGGAAATCATGGAAAATTGTAGTTTAAAAGCAGTAAATCGACCCTGCTAACAAGACTTTCCTTCGTAGCTAAACTGGCATACCACGCCAGGCTACATTCGATTCCTGTTCGAGAAAACATAATTTCTATGAAAATTTCTCGGAAGTTCATACCAGTAAATGCTGTAAATATATTTAATGTTATACATTATTTATATAGATAAAAATATTTAAGTAAATGCCCTGTTTATAATAAAGAGTATTAACAACATTTATATATATATATATACATGCAAACGTTTACATATATATGTAAAAATTTACACACACGCACACACACACATATATATATATAAACTAATGGTGACACGTCTTAAAAATGTCAGTTCATGAATAAGTAACGCATTTACCCCTAACCTCTAACCTATATTTCTCTTTTCTGCTTTAGCCTTGCCTCTGTTTTGACTGGTTACCCTAGACATACCCTCAAAATTTTGAAATCTCTTTCTATCTCCTTTTAAGCTCTTAAATAAGCTACCGTATTATTTTCTGTTTTAGAAAAGTAAATTATTTTATCATATGTTACAGTGTTTGCAACAATATCCTTTTCTAAAAAAGAAAAAAAAATTCTATAACAGCTCTTTTTTTAGCGTGTGCTCAGACGGCAGCCATTTTGAAAAAAGGATAATCGGTAAGAAAAGAGAAGGTAACTCCACAAATGTTTAATCCTGTCTTCGAGACACTTTATCGTTTATAATAATAATAATAATAATAATAATACGATATTTGACTACTCTTACCGCTCAAATAAACGCTAAGAATCATCAAATATAATGGTGTTTTTCAATTGCCAAAAATTTAATAAACGAGGATTCCAAATAATAATAATAATTTTCAAAATGTTAATTAGCATAGTCTGATTTATTCGAGAAGCAAGAATGATACTTGAAGTTAAATTAATCATTACTTTTTGAACGGCCCTCATTAAATAACTTCTAATTTTTGTGCCGACTCTCATAAAATATCTTCTACTTTTTAACTGGCCCTCGTAAAATGATACTTTACAGAAAAAGCGACGTGATGAACGTTGTGGATAGAAAAAGAAAGTTGTAGATCAATTTTAATGAAAAACGAAAGACTCACAGACCAATTCTCTCGTTCTGACCACGGGGACCCGCAATTCTTTCATGAATCAACTCTATATATCTCTACATGATTATACGCAGTTCGCAACACACTAAAGAGTGCTTAGCAACAATGTTAAGTGTGACTCTGTTTATAAGCCTGAATTGGGATTTCATAACTTCTGGACAAATGGCACTTGATCCCGAAAATTTCATTTATTTATTTATTTCATTTCAGTCAGTGATTGGTTGCATTGTAGATTTTATTACCTACCCTGTCATAAAACATTGCCGCTTCCCGCGTCAATAAAATCATTCACAATTCGTAAGTGCTCAAAGCCAGTCATGTAATATTAACTCATAAATATCTTGGGTTCATATTCAACACTTTTCACGGTGATATTTGCTTTGTGACCTAAACAGCCATACTTTTGTTCCTTTGAGTGATACAGATTTTTTTTATTGAGAACTAATCGCCCCCTAGGTTAGATACGGCAGTCCGGTCTGTATTTTAAATATCAAACATTTATGACTAATATTATTATAAAGCATTATCATGATTGTTGGAAGGGTTATTCATCTAGTAAATCAATACGGCCATGTTTCTGATGATGAAAGCTATTTACTTCTCGAAAGATCGATATTGGATTTCGATTCAATTTTTCAGCAAGTTTTGTTGACTTTTATATTGAGTTCACTGACAAGCATACAAAAACCTTCCTGCAATAAAATGGAAATAAAAAACAAATTTAATCAAGTGATCCTTAATAGATTCTTATTGTTTAATTGATTTTTTCTTTATTTGTCAACAGAATATTTTATTATAAAAATATATTTTTAATTATTTTTTTATACTTTTTCCTGCCTATTTTCCTCACTTCTATCACGTTTTCTTCCTTTTTTTCTCTCCTTTTCTCTATAATTTCTTAGGATTCCCTCACACCTTCAGTATCTGTCTATATTTCTGAGATGAGGTATTATGTACACTATTTACATTATTCGGACTATTGTCCTCATCTTTGTCGCCATAATTATTACAACGTTTCGGCCCTTCAGTATCTGTCTATATTTCTGAGATGAGGTATTATGTACACTATTTACATTATTCGGACTATTGTCCTTATCATTGTTGCCATATTCATCACAACGTTTCGGCCCTTTAGTATCTGTCTATATTTCTGAGATGAGGTATTATGTACACTATTTACTTTATTCGGACTATTGTCCTCATCCTTGTCGCCATATTTACTACAACGTTTCGGCCTTTCAGTATCTGTCCATATTTCTGAGATGAGGTATTATGTACATTATTTACATTATTCGGACTATTGTCCTCATCGTTGTCACTATATTTATTACAACGTCTCGGTCGTTGTACGGTCCGGCCTTCTTCAGCTGGAGGAGAATTAACAGGAGATAACTGACATCCATTAGACATGTGTCCTTGAGGACACATGGCACAGTGGATAAAGGCGTTAGATCCAGTGACAGGATCTAAAGAGTGTGAATTCAATACCAGGTTAAGGCAGTGGAAAACTTCCAGAGGGAAATTAACAGGGGATAACAGATAACTGACATCCAATAAACATGGACCGAGGAACTAGAACGGTCTACCCCAGTGAGCGAAATAAACGGTTCACTCTTTGGGTCCTGTCATTGGATATAACCAATGTCTTTATCCACTGTTCCATGTGTCCTTGAGTCTACCCCAGTGAGCGAAATAAAGGGTTCAGTTCGACATTCCAACTACGTGAAGAAGACCGGAGCGTACAACAGTCGAAACGTTTTAATAACATGGCGACAAAGATGAGGACAATAGTCCGAATAATATAAATAATGTCCCTCACTCCTTGTCTTCCCACAGTTCCTTTCTCTTCCTTCTTTCGTCTATATTACCACTGTCTTTGTTCATGTCTTTATTTCTGTCCTGGTTAAGACGATAAACTACGTCCAATAGCAAAGATTCACCTTGACCCGGGGTGGTAGCACCTGTCAGGATCCCAACTATGGGCAAATAGTTATCTCCCACAAAAAAAAAAGAAGAAAAATGGGGCAAAATACTATGAAAGAGTATGAAACAGGTTTTAATACCCGAAATACTTTGTAAAAAATTATTACCAGCGATAAATTTTTGAAGGAAAAAATTATTACCAGCAATACTTAAAAAATAATATTATCAGCAATACAATCAGCTATACATTTTTGAAAAAAAATATTACCAGCTATACATTTTTTGAAAAAATATTAGCAGCAATAGATTTTTGAAGAAAAAATATTACCAGCAATACATTTTTGGAAAAAAAATGTCGGTATTAAATAATCTATTGAGGTTGATATGCCGTAATACAAACCAAATCAAACGTTCTTTATTTAAAGATATTTTGATGACTTCCCAGTTCTTACCTTTTTTATTTTCCTTTTATTAGTTGAGAGGGAAGTTATGCAGTGAATCAGGAAATTAAGTACTTTCACACAAATGCCCTTGGGAAAGATATCAAACCATCTCTTTTCCCCTCGGTTATAGGTTAAATAACAGCAGAGACCGAACTTTTGTTTGCAAGCAGTTCAGGACACGGGCATCTTTGAATTTGAAATCGATTAATTGCTAGGTCTACTGCCAAGAAAAATGGTTCCTTGTATCGTGTTAGACAAGTTTTCTCGCCAGAATCTATCTTACATATTTATAAGTCTATGATTCGTCAATGCTTTGAATATTGCTGGCACATCTAGTTTGGTGCTCTTGTTATATATTTAGAGATTCTTGATAAAATCCAAAGAATCTGCTATGTCATTGGTCCTTCAGAAATATGCTCCCGGATTATCTCTTGTTCTCTCTAAACTGTATAATTAATAAGTGTCTTGCTGCTTCTTGCTTTCCTGTTTGTTGGAAATTCTCTTCTGTATTTCTTGAATTCGGGTGAACTATCTGATCCTTCTATCAGCTTTCTACCTCTGTTTGACAAAATACTAGAGGCTCTAATCAATTCTTATTGATTATTAATGACATTCAAAGAAGAATATGCAAAGTTACTTGTCCTTCCTTATCTAGCATCTCACCTTCAGTCACTTTCCCACAGTCGTAATGTAGCTTCTCGCTGCCTTTTCAATAAATACTTTCACGGTAATTGTTTTAGTTTACTTTCCTCTATGGTTTCATTGTAACTCTTTATTTCAAATTTGTTTTTTAATTCCACTCACAGACAAAATGTGCATATGTGTCCCCATTCACATAAATACAGTAGTAAATACTATACGTCGGTCTGCAGTTGAAGGTTCATTGTGGGTTTCACTTGACTTAATCTAGCACTTGACTACTTCTACGCGCCGCTGGCAAATCTTATGTGTGTTGTTCTTGTCCTAAGTATTATCCTTCATTACCAACCTTCCCTAGGTTACAACAATATGGGAACTAGTTAGAACTTAATGGAGACTTTGAGGTCATATGTTGGCTGTGGGAAGAATGTGTTGTTTTCGTTTCTGTGGTATGTTTGGGTCAGTAATTGTGGCAAGTTAAGTTTAATTATAAGACAGAGTAAGACCAGCCTTCCCCTTTTTTTTATGATCAGTTTTCACGCAAAAAATACGGAATTGCACTATACACAGGTATTTTTTGAAGATGTTAAAGGTGATGTATTTTAGGTGACCGCTTGCACAAGTAAATCCTTTCTAGAAAGTTTAAAATTCATGCATTTTTGATGACCATATCCTATCTTCTCAGGAATAAACGTAAACAAAAGTACGGTATCTAAATCTCCATTATTTACATTTTTTTCGGACTGTTCTCCGCGTCTTTATTGTCATATTCACGGCGTTTCGGTCGTTGTTCTGACCTTCTTCAGGTGATATACATTGGAATTTCGAACCGAACCCTTTATTTCTTTCTTCAGGTTAGATTGTTCTGATTCCACAAGCCATGCCTTTTCTGGATACCTCAGTTTCAGATATCTCCCTTTTAGTAACTCAACACTCCAAGTTTTTGTTCACCTCTGCTGTGGCCAGGTATTGAACTCACAACTCTTTGGTCAAGTCACTGGATTACTTCAACTAACGTTTTTATCCCCTGTGTCATGTGTCTTAGTTACGGCACCTCTTCTCAGAAATATAGAAAGATGTTTTAATCTTTGTATCAGATATTTTACGGTAAGTGTTTATTCTCAGTATTTTGGGGTAGCTTTGTACAAAAAATAATGAAGACTATTTATTTGCTATAAAATATGTCCGGGATGATGCCCAGTACTTCATTATTTGACTACGGTAAGCCTACTAGTATTGCTCAGAAGTTGGGGTAACATTATAGGTATAAGAAAAAATATCAGATTTCCCCCTTAAAAAAAAATCAGGGGTTTCACTATACATCAAATAGACTTATATACGAGTATATACGGTAATTCATTTAATATTCGTCGTGTTTGCTGTAGCAGATAGAAACTTAGGCCTTTCGATATTTCAACTCGATATCATCATTCTAAGCTTGTAGCAAAGTATATAGTTATTCTTATATATTTGTTTCTAGCGTGACTTTATAATTCTACTAGTAGTATAACCCGTCTCCGACCGGGTCTTTCATTACTGGGAATTTTTGCCGGTCAGTTTAAGTTTAAAGTCAGCCCACCCGAAAATCAATATTAGTAACAACAATTGGGTGCAACTGAGGTACATCCCCAAATTGGGAGGGATTAACAATTTGAATGGAGCGGGATGGTGAAAAGGGTTTTTTGTTACGTTCTCAGTCTTGTTTCAGCCTCACGCGCAGCAGCAGTTGAGGCGTTTCTCCTCAGCCATAGAGTCCTTTGATCACCATTTTCAGCCTCGCGCACAGAAGCATTCGGATGAAAACTGTGGAAACGCATAAACATCCGATCACACACACACAAACACACACACACACATACATACATACAAACATACATACATACAAACATACATATATACAAACATACATACACACATTTTGAGAATTATAGATATAGATAATATTATTGTAATAATTTAAACTATTTATTTTTATTAAAGTTTTTATGAGTGATATACATCCAAGAACAGATAGCAAATAGTAAAACGTTGCTGAGGGTTATAATAGACAGGAAGTAGTGGAGAGTCATTGTCACCCATAATTTGAACTCAAAACCGGCACTAAAGAAATATCTATCAAAAAAGAAATTCATCGAAATCGGATGAAAACTGTGGAGACGCATAAACAACATCCGATCATACACACACACACACACACACACACACACATACATATTTTGTAAATTACAGATATAGATTTCCCTCTTAGCTAAGTAATCAGACACTTATCATTTTTATGACATTCATTTGGCCCATGGTTTTAATGTACTGGGCAAAAAGCTTGTCTTTTAAACTTCTCTGATCGAGTGAGTTTTTTTATACTAATGTTCACTCAAAACAAGGCTCAAGAGCCACTCAATGTAGAGGGTTACTCTGTGGTGCTGTAAGGAAAGGCAAGAAGTGAAGTTCATGAGGTTATGCCGGTTAGACGTAAACTTGAAGACGTCAAGATTATAGTGATTGCGAAATCATCTTACCGGGAGGCTGTTCCACAAAACCTCAGTTCTTGGAGAGAAGCTGTCCGAGTGGAACTTACTTCTTACTAATAGAATACGAAGGGGTTGAGGATGATTCAAACTTGGGTGCGTGGCATGACGGGTGCCAGTTGTAAAGGCCAGAGACATGCAATGGAAACAGCGATAGAGCAGCGAGAGGCTCGCCATGTTTCATAAGTGAGAAAGCATGGGAAATAATTAATCAATTACCCAAAAGGCCACGTAGACTGTTTTTGAACTCAGGCAAGTGAAAACCAGGCAGTTCCAACCAAGATAAGGTGACAATACCCTATTTTTGGTCTGATATGGCTCTTGTAAAGTTATATCCTTTTTCGGTACTTTACTCTTGTTGTTTAGTACTTAGTACTACAGAACTGTTTTTAGCGGGTTAGTACAATTTTCTTTCCACTAGTAGCTATGTAATCAGACATGTGTTAAGCGATGGCACATTTGTAACTTTAAATCAGACCCGTCTCTTTGGTAACGATGCGCAGTTTTCAAATAACGCACTTAACAAGTTTAAATTACGGACAAAATTACGTTAAGATATAAAACTGATTTACCACGCGAAACGTGCCGAAAGTTTAATTTCTATCTTCTTCGATGTCTCGTGTCCCTTCAGGA